>CM060294.1:4259596-4369596 GCA_030684275.1 Acipenser oxyrinchus oxyrinchus
TTACATCAATTGATCCCAAAAGCTTCTCTGATGCTTTCTTGTTGTCCATGAACTGACCCTCAGGTATAACACTTGCATTTAACACTTTGTATCTATGTCGAAAATAGCAAATACATGTGATTATACACTTTTAATAGTTGCAAAGAGAATTGTGAAAGAAAGAAAAAACATGAATGAGAGGGTAAACTCAATGGTGTTGATACCTTTGCTTGAAGTCACCATATAAGATTCTGCTTGGAAATCCCTTTCTGCAAATCCTGATACCTTCTAGCACACCATTGCATCTCAGCTGGTGGATGACCAAGTAGTTTTCCATTAAACCTAAAATTACAATTAGAAGTGTATCACAAACTTATTTTAAAATCATGATACCTGTCACAAACATACATGATCACATTATAATTACCTGGAGTCTTTGTCTCATTGGGAATTAGGCAACGCACAAAGTGTGGATGGGTACTTCTTAAGTTGGTCATCAGTTTGTTCAAGTTCTCCTGTAGAGTGACAAATATATGATACATTTAACATTTGTAATTTACAAGCTAGCACAGACTTTAAATGGTGGGAGGAACAGAAATAAACTGACAAGACTGCAGAAGATAAAGCAAAAACACATACCCTGAAAAGAGCTGACACTGTTTGAAAGGAGCCACCCTTCTTCTTCTTTCCACCCCCCTTTGCAGCAGCAGCATCTTTAAATACAAAGAATAAACTTCAGTCTGATATGATACAATTGATTCTAAAATCACCTTTAATACTCCAAAATTGAGTCCCAGTATCTGTTCCTATTTCTAGGGAGGTGCTTGAAATGAACAAGTGTCTACCTGAAAAGAGGTGTAATGATGCTGTTTTTCTAAGATGCATTGAAACAAATTTAGATATTATGAAAAACAATAATTTGTGTTTGTAGCATTCAGCCTCTGTCAAAAAGGAAAACCACTCAAAGCCCTAAACAGCAAAGAACATTCATTATAATAAGTGAAAGTGTTACTGTAATGAAATGAGTCACACAGAATGTGATTTCAAAGGTGAATGAAGGTATGGCATTTTTCAAGCACCTGCAGCTGGAAAAGCAGCATAAAGGTGGGCCAGGAGTTTCATGGATGATTTCTGGTACAGCCCCACCACAGTGTCGTTCAATGGGTCCTTGTTCTTGTCCAGCCAGCCGGTGACGTTGTAGTCCACAGTGCCAGCATAGTGCACCAGGGAGAAGTGGGCCTCAGGTTTGCCTTTGACTGGTTTAGGTTTCTGGAAGGCGTTGCTCTTGCCAAGGTGCTGGTCAAACAGCTTGTTCTTGAAAGAAGCATCTGAGGCCTTGGGGAACATGCACTCCTCTTCAAGGATGGAGAATATTCCCATAGGCTAGTGGAAATTAAAATTCAAGTGTTAAAAAGATATTAGCGAGAGACCAAGGATGGTGCAAAGGTTATTATGTTTTTTTACATACCTTTTCAATAAGCTCAATACAAGCAGCCAAGTCCATACCAAAGTCAATGAACTCCCAAATAATCCCTTCTTTCTTGTACTCTTCTTGTTCCAGTACAAACATGGTATGATTGAAGAACTGTTGCAGTTTTTCATTGGTGAAGTTGATGCACAGCTGCTCCAAGCTATTGTACTAAATACATGTATGAAATATATGAATATTAACAACAGCAATAATAAAACAAAGTAGTAAAGAATATATAAGCAGTATGGCAAATTAAACTTACATCAAAGATCTCAAATCCTGCAATATCCAGGACTCCAATATAGAATTGTCTTGTCTGCTTTGTAGCCAGCATCTCATTGATACGGATAACCATCCACAAGAACAATTTCTCATAGACAGATTTAGACAGCGCGCCAACAGCGTGATTGACCTAATAATAAAAGATACAAGATTAATTGTTAAATGAAAATACTATGAAGTTGAATTGTGTGCAATGTGCATGGAGGGTGAGAGCAAACACATTACCTGGGGGACAGTCTGCCCCTTGGTCACATACTCATTCCCCACTTTCACTCTCGGGAAGCACAAGGATTTCAGCAAGTCGGCTGAGTTCAATCCCTGCAGATAACTGACTTTATCAGCCACTGAAACCAAACACAAAATCTTGTTGATGACATCTGGTAATCTTCGATGTTTAAATGGGTTGATATTGATAGAATATCTACATCTGTATTTCATAGCTGTTAGCCCATGTGTTTCTCAAACTCTTTTTAACGGTGATGTAAGCTGAATGTTTTGTGGTGTAAATGTTTTGGGCTGTGCAAGGCATTTCTAGAGAATCACACCTGTTCAGTAATCAATCAGGTTGTTTTAGTTTCCAACTTTCTATTATTATTATTATTATTATTATTATTATTATTATTATTATTATTATTATAATAATAATAATAATAATAATAATAATAATAATAATAATAATAATAATAATAATAATAATAATAATAATTAGTCATTTAGCAGATGCTTTTATCCAAAGCGACTTACAAGAGACCAGGGTGAGAACTATGCATCTCAACTACTGCTGCTGCAAAGTCACTTACAACAGGACCTCAGTTTTACTTCTCATCCGAAGGCTTATAATATAAATTAATGTCCCATCAAGTACACGAATAAAGCTATAGCGATATCTTTCACTCTGAGGTAGCATAAGGCTTTCAGCAAGTCGGCTGAGTTTATTCCCACTAGATAACTGACTTATCAACCAGTGAAATAGAAGATATTTTCTGTAATTTGCAGTTTAGATCCTAAATCCATTTTATTCTATAAATTGATGTAATAGTTACATATTATTGTATTGAAATGTGTAACAAATGATCTTACACCAAATATGGTACATCTATGAGCAGGAACAAGCAGTGCTTTCTTTAATATTGCGATCACAACATAAAAAGTAATTATATTGAATATAATGTTAATGACAGCATAATGCATATTCAGTTTATTGCTATATGATAATTAACATGAATTAAGATAGCTATGATAAGAACAGCAAATGTTTTTTAAGTATGATTTAAAGCACACATATTGCCTGTAAATCAAAGTTACCTTCAGTGCCATCTGGTTCAGCCTGCTCCTCACGCTGCTTCTGCTTGAACTTCATGTTACCGTAGTGCATCACCGCACCAGTTAGTTTGTAGATGCCCATTTTCTCTTCATTGGTGAACCCAAGAATGTCAATGGCAGACTGGATAATAAAAAGAACATTAGGCACATAAAAGGGTAACAAACACATTAAACAAAGCTAATCGACGGAACTTACATCTGTGGCGTCCAACTCCTCTTTGTCGTCAATGCTGGTGACGGTGATCTGCCCTTGACTGATCAAAGGGAAATCATAGGGGTTGGTGGTAATGAGAAGCATGTCTGGAAGGAAGAACAGCAACAAACACATAATTGATTATTTTGAGACAGACAGATCAATCAGCCAGTTAACAGAATAATTTAGTTTCACCTACCAATAAGTTCTGGCTTGTGGTTGGTCATGATCTGATAGAAGATATGGTAGCTCCTTTCTTCTTTCAACTGAAATGTTACTCTGGATTTTTCCAGCAAGTCTGTGATGAATAAGTATTACAGTCAGAATTTGAAATGTCTAAAAATAAGACACAGATGTAGAAGAGATACTACAGTAGAAGAAATAAACGTACATGTCTCAATATCAGCGGAAGCCAGTTTTCCTGTTGCTCCGAAGTGAATTCTGATAAATTTACCCTTATGAAAATAAAATAAAATCACGCAAATATGTTAATGCACTGTTAATGGTTTATGAAAGTCCAAATGTGCAGTAATATAATGGGATCAAAAGCATCACTTACAAAGCGAGACGAGTTGTCATTTCTCACAGTTTTGGCATTACCAAAAGCTTCCAGCAGAGGGTTAGCTGAAATGATCTGATCCTCCAGGGTTCCCTATATAAGACACAATCCTAGAGTTAGATAATGGAACTGGAACCCGTTGAATGTTCCGTACTATTTGATGTCAATGACAATAGTTTCCAACCTGGACTTTTCCAGGAGCCGGCTCTTTCTTCTTCTCACCACCAGCCACTGCGATTGTCGCAAAGTACTGGATGACACGTTTGGTGTTCACAGTCTTTCCTGCACCAGATTCTCCACTGAATACAACAGAAAAACATGATAAGATGATATTTCTGGAGAGGTTTATGTTTTAATAATGTTTGTAATTATACCCATACTTACGTGATCAGGATTGACTGGTTTTCACGATCTGTAAAGGTAATTATATTAAGAATTTGATTAAAGATGGTATCTGAATTATTATTTAGTTTAATTGACAATAATGAGTAAAAGATCCAGTGTGGGGTCACAGTAAATCAATGTCCTTTTTTTAATTTCTTTCCCCTGTCATGATATTAGAATTTACAAAAACAATGCTTTTCATAACTCATTCCAGAACTGCATGATATGAGATCCATTACTTCACCAAAAGGCATGAGATATAGAAACAGATGGAATGAATTGAATGTATTTACCCCAGATAAAATCAACTTGTTTTTGAAATACTTACCAGTAAGCATGAACTGATAGGCATTGTCAGAGACAGAGAAGATGTGTGGTGGAGCCTCCATACGTTTCTTGCCTCTGTATGCATTAACACAAGACTGGTTGTACACTGGAAGCCACTTGTATGGATTCACAGTAACGCAAAACAGCCCAGAGTAAGTCTGAAATTGTATAATGGAATATTAAATACAGTTCATTCATAAGAAAATAGTCTTTTGATTGTATTTATTTTGTATGAACACTCTTACGTAGATCATCCATGCGGCATAACGCTCTTTGAGGTTATACAGCACAGATGGTTCACTGAGGTGGGTCATCATGGCCATGTCCTCAATTTTATCATACTTGGGAGGGTTCATAAGGTAGACGTCATCTTCTTTAACAGTGACGGTCTGAAATGCAAAAAAGGACAAACTTAAATTCTGAGAAACAAAAAGTTTTTGAAAGGCAAGAATTTTATACATCATACATATTTATAACACAATTGGTGTAACTGTCTATGTAAGTTTATAACCATTTTTATGTGTTTCATATCAAGACATTATACTTGCTGGTACTCAGAATATTGGGCAATATCCTCATTAATATGCAATTTGCATGTATTTTTAAACATATAGTTAGAAAACTAGTTAGAAATATTTAAAGAAGGTGCATGCTGCCCAAGCAATGGGAAAGAGCAGGTTGCCCTTTTTTATACAATGCAGTAGTAAATAACAGAAATCTAAGCCATAAGAAGATGCTGTTTTTACTCTAATATGACTTACTTGTCCTTCCAGAGTTTTTACAGTGACTTTGCCACCTTCTTTACTCTGGATAACACCTTTTAAGTACATCTCTTTGGCATCTGCTACGTAGCAGGCAGTTTTTGCATCAAAGGCTTTGCTTTGCGCCTCAATTCTTTCCCTCTCGGGTTTCCGGAGGAAGATGGCTGCCTCCCCGTATATCTCCATCTCTGCGTCCGTACTCATGATGACGGTTTACTGTGGGAATGCATAATGAAGACAGTAAACTGAACATGTTGGTCATTATTATATTATATCTGGAGTACAATAATGTAAAACCCAGTGATCAATGGCAAACTGGTGTAACGAGTTAATTCAATTGTTTTGGTTTAAACCAAGTGGTTCCATTCTTGGTGTAACATTGATACCCTCCTGCCAAGGTCAATAGATCTGATCTCAAACATGGAAAACGTTAACCAAAACCAAGCAGTGCAGTACAGAAACCAGGACCAGAGGACAGAGTTGAAAATGACAGTTGGAGATTGACATAAGACAAAGAGAATGAGACACGCAGAGTGGTGTGTGTGTGTGTGGAAAGGGCTACCTAGTCATGTTGTTGAGGCAGAATCACTTGGATCCTTTAAGACCCAACTTGACAAAGTTCCATGATCTGCTACTAGGATCCCAATGAGCCCAGATGGGCCAAATGGCCTCCACTCGTTTGTACATTGTGTTATGTTCTTGTGTTAAAAATAGCAACACTATTCAGCAACATATAGCACTTGAGAACTCTGCAGAGGAAAAGGAGATGTTTCTGTTCCAATCACTGAATACAAAATGAAGTATTGCCTTTAACATATTGATTTTGCCATAGGAATACAAGTAAGTACTTGCAAATGGATACATAACTGGTTAAAACATAGGAAGCAAAGAGTATCTTTAAGAGGTGAATCCTCTGTCTGGGCAATGTACAAAGTAGGGTGCCACATGGCTCAGTCCTTGGACCACTGATGTTTCTTATCTGCATCATCTACTTAGATCAGTGGATAATTAGCAAGTTTGTCAAATTTTCAGATGACACAAAGTTTGCAGGAGTGGCTGATACGATTTCAGCCACCCCAGGAATACAAAAACATTTGGCATTAAAGTGTTGAATGGCAGTCACAAAAATATAAGCTCCAAATACAACTGGAACAGGCTCACCAAGAGAAAAACCTTGGTGTTGTAATAGACACATCACAAATTATCTTATTTATGATATAATTCACAAGGCAGATTTTACAAATATTACTTACCTTCCTTCACAACAAGCGCAGGAAGATGGTGATTTTAATAGTCCACAGCACTGCAAATAAAAAGAGAAAAGCAATTCATTCTTCCTGTTGTGATTTTTTTATCTTGCTCGTTCTGGACTTCCCTAAGCATTTATTCAGTGCACTAATACTGACTCCCGGTCACTGTAGATAACTCTCAATAGAGGTTTTCACTGGACTCCTGTAGACCACTGAAATGAAGACAACACAACACGACAGTGTTATGAAACCCAATTAAAACACACAAGTTTGTGTGAAATGTTTAGAGCATGGCCATTAAAAACAGTGTTAATGTGACATTATTAGTCGTATTGATAGGTATAACAATAATATATTTATTTACAATGTCTGGTAACGAAATTCATAACACAAGTCTAATCCACAATGGGCTGTCCTATCCTTACAAAGAACAATAAAGGAAATCATAATAAAAAATATGGTTGTCGAATTAGCAATTATGCAATGTTGTGGGCTTATATTAGCAGTAATATCTAGAGATTAAAATCCAATACCAAACCATTTAAATAAATTATGGAATTTGATGTAAAGAAATTCATATATGAAAATAATATAGATTTAAAAAAGAATAATGATACATATTTTGCACGAATTAAGTAAAATTATAAATATGCCTTTGACATATTTATTTAAATTTAGTTATACTGAATCAAGCAAAGTTTCAGAGTTTCTGCATTTTGAGCATTTTCTCATGAATAGGCTGCTATGAACAGAGAACTGCAAGTTTGTTGCTAAACTTAATTACTTACCTCTTCTTATGGGTGTCTCATCAACCTGCAGTTTTATTCCACAAATTAAATAATTTGCTATATATATATATATATATATATATATATATATATATATATATATATATATATATATATATGAGCAAGATGGGCCGAATGGCCTCCTCTCGTTTATAAACTTTGTTATGTTCTTATGTTCTTATATATTCTTTTATTTTTTGTTTTATTGTATTGAAAGAGTTTTCATTATTTTATCATTTCAAAAAAGCATTCTCGTAAAAAAAATCTCATTTATTTTGCAAATGTTTAAAACCATGAATTATAAAAATTTGAGATATATCTATGTGTTTATCTATTTATATCTGCTTTTTAAAAATCTTCTTTGTTTTAGGCTAAATAGATTAAGTTTTAACAGTCTAACAAATAGTAATCTGTGCAACTTGTTTGTGTTTACAAATTCTTCTTCCAAGCATGTAAACACTTCTGTCCTAATCATGTTTAAATGCTAATCCATGTATTGTTCTAGTATTAGTATAGTCACTCTGTATAATTAGCTGTGCTGCTTATTCTAAGGCTGCCATCAAAGTAGAACAACTTGAAGATAATAGAGACACTTAAACCTAAAGCAACTTACCACTACTTGACACGCCTATCAGTGAGGGGGAAGGCTCTGCGCTTCTCATTTTATTAAGAACATTTTGCCAGCCCAGCAATACTGGCTTCTGTATATGGTCATGAAACTTTACTCACTAAAGATACCTGCAAACCCATATGAAACTTTACTCCATTTACTATTTGCGTGTGTCCACAAGATTTGGCTGAAGGTTATGATGATAACGCAATATTTATTGAAACTGATCCAGTTAAGTTTGTTATTTCATATGATCTTCTATTTATGCCTCATAGGCAGGTCATATTGGGAGTTAGATGTTGTGCCATTAATGACTGAGGCCCCTGTCAGATTTATCAGGTTAAACTAAATGCATCCAATAAAAATAGTTTATAAAGAAGAACTTACCCAAATTAGCAGAACAGACACCATTCAACTTTTCACTTCTTTCTTGTTTTAATTCAATATTAAGCACATTCACACACACACACACACACACACACACACACACACACACACACACACACACACACACACACACACACACACACACACACACACACACAATCACTTAGAACATGATCATGCACATTGAAATCATACATGAGGATACAATTACTACTCATGAAGCTGTATTTTCTATAATTCTATACATATTAGGGTTGCCTCCTTTCCATGGATCATCGCGGGTTTGAGGAAGTTACCTATTGTTCCCTGCTATAGGAACTCTAAGAAAGAGTTAACTTTTACCTGTGTTTGGCAACTTGGCCTCAGGCTGTGTGTGAATGTGAGAAAATTAGTGTCACATGTGCGCAGCTCAACGGGGATGCTGAAGTAGAGCAATATTCATCCAGCAGGAGACCCTCAAGTTTAAAAGTGAGCGGGGAATGGAAAGAAAGGGGGTTCCTAGCTTTGAACTGTGTAACACCCAAGGAGCGTTCAACGTGAGAATGAATAGGCTGGAAGAAGCCGAGCAGCTTAAATCTCCATGGAGGTAAATAGGAATCGACAAACGGTAAGTAGAGAACGAATAATAACAGAATTGTGGAAACAACAGGGTTTGTACCTCCTGCTGACTGAATAGGAATCCGATCGATACAGTGTGGAACTCCTCGTTAGGAGGATAGTTTCAGCCTGTATATAGCAGATTTTGTTTTCAGTGAAATGTGTGAAACTATGTCTTCCAAAAGAAGATGTATGTCACCACTTTAGTAAAGAAGTACATTGTAGTTAATGAAAAACTAAGGAATAATTATTTTCAATTTTAGGAAAAAAAATTCTGCATTAGTTTATTAGAAACATTTCAGCATTTACATTAAAATAGCTTCATTTTGTACTGATTACGTGCAAACTGCAAGGCTACTGAATATTACATTTCTTGTAACGTAGTCAAACAGCTGTTTTGGACATTAGCAGACACACATTCACTCAAAAGGAATCTTGTCAGCCTACCCAAAACAGAATTGGCTTGATATTTTGCATTTAATTACCCTGTAACATTACCCAATCTTGGTACTAGTCCCATACTAAGCTGTTGGGTCACTGGTTGTTCCAATTTAGAACTACCTGAAGTAGTTAGTGAAGCTAAGGACCAAGAAGACATTTCTAGCTCTAATATAGTGGTGGGCAACCCACTGCCTGTGATCTGCTTGCAGCCGGCAACCCACAACGCATGTACCTACGGCCCCCTCATCCAGCTGAAAAAAATATGTGAAACCCCTCGGCCCGCATCTACCTGCCCCACTCATCCATCCAAAAAAAAATCTGTAAGAACGAAAGTGAGTTAATGCTCTCTTCCATTGATGAATATAAAATCAAAACAAGAACGTACACTGCTTCTTTAAAAAGTGAATCATTTACTGCGTTAACAGAGTGCTGTTGCAAGGTATGACATTTCAGTTCGCGCAAGAGTTTTGTTGCTGGTTAAACCCGCCAGTTTATTTGAATTCTTCTCTGTGGTAATAATTTATAGGTTTAAAAAAGGAGAAAAAATAAATGGATTGATTTGAGACATTTTTGATCTCACATACCTAACTTTCGGGGTGCATTGCATAATCCACCAGGAGGCACTTTGTGCAAAGCTAGACTAGGGAGATGGACTGAAAGCTGTGATGGACAAAATGGTGCATACTGTTAATTTTATATGAGCAAGACCATTGCTCCATCGGCTGTTTATCGAACTTCTGAATCAACTGGATACTGAATCCGTGAACCTCATCTTACACACTGAAGTATGTTGGCTACGCAGGGGAAAGGTACTGGAACATTTGACTACACTACATGTTCCCATACACTTCTCCCATCTATCTACCAGTTTCTTATTCAGTTTTCCCAAGCACAGGCTGAACTTCACAATGAACAGCTCTGATTCCGGCGAGACAGAGTATGATGCATCCGTTCACACAGGCATGCTTATTGGACTGGAGGAGCGTTTTGAGAAACGGTTTTCATCACTGAATGAGCTGAAGCCAGTTATGCCATTGCTTACAAACTGGTTCGGATTTGACTTTGCTAACAGTGGAACTGTGTGCCAGAGTGTCACAAAGACGGCTGACAGTGGGTGACGTCAGACCAGAAACAGGAAGTAACACACAACAGACAGTGAGGTTGGTGAAGCTGAGCACTTGGTTGTGCTCAGCATTTAATAAACAAAATAAAAGAACACAAAAACATCACACGGCACTTTCGCCAAAATAAACAGGTAAACAAAACGAACACACACTAACAAACAGGGACGAACAAACACGGTGAGTAAAAAACACTTCTTATATTTATCCTTCTTCTCAACACCCGTAATTCACGTAATTAATTACGTGAATTAAATCCCGTGCCTAAATACAATTACATCTTAAACACACGTGAAAGACACACCCGTTTATATCCCGTGTACCAATGACTATACACCAACATTAACACACGCAACATGCAACATACAACACAAACTACGCACAAGGGCGTGGCCACATTGCCACATATACCCCCTTGTGCAGCACACATGGCCTCAACGGCCACCTCCCCTTAAAACCCAGCAGTCCAGGACAAAGTCTCGGGCTGGGAAGGGAGGCTTCAGTGGGCCCATGGCTGGCAATGCTGTCAGCACCCCTGCCGGTAGTGGCACGGCTGACAGCATGCTGGTCCATTCCTGCAGCGAAATTGCTGCGGGGGATGCTGGTCTCCTGACCTCTCCCCCTTTCTTCGTAGCCGGTAGCTCCCTCCTGTGGGGCTCCGGCCACAAGAACTCCTGCAGCGAAACTGCTGCTGGGGAAAGTGGTCTCCTGACCTCTCCCCCTGTCTTTGTAGCCGGTGGCTCCCCTTTCTGGGGCTCCGGCCACCGTATTCCCTGTGGTGGAGGTGCGGGAAACAGAGACAGCTCCTGCTGTTCTGCTCCTGGCAGTGGCAGAGGCAGCTCCTGCTCCTCTGCTCCTGGCAGTGGCGGAGGCAGCAGGTATTCACCCTCTGCTGGTGGAGGTGGGAGGGGCAAGCAGTCCTCCCACGACAATGAAGGTGGAACCAGCAGGTATTCACCTTCTGCTGGTGGAGGTGGGAGGGGCAAGCAGTCCTCCCACGACAAAGGCAGCGGAACCAGCAGGTACTCACCCTCTGCTGGTGGAGGAGGCAGAGGCAGCTCCTGCTGCTCTGCTCCTGGTGGAAGCGGTTGGGGTGGTGGAGGCAGAGGCAGCTCCTGCTGCTCTGCTCCTGAAAGTGTCGGAGGCAGCTCCTGCTCCTCTGCTCCGGCGGTGGCGGAGGCAGAGGCAGCTCCTGCTGCTCTGCTCCTAGTGGAGGAAGCGGTGGAGGTGGGAGCAGCGTGTAGTCTCCTGGCGATGGAGGTGCGAGCAGCATGCAGTCTCCTGGCGATGGAGGTGCGAGCAGCGTGTGGTCTCCTACTGTTGCAGGGGACTGGTGCGGCTCCGCCTCTCTTGCAGGGGACTGGTGCGGCTCTCCCGCTCTTGCAGGGGACTGTGGTGGAGGCAGAGGCAGCTCCTGTTCCTCTCCTCGGGTGGTGACGGTGGGGAAGTGATACCAGCAGGCGTTCACACTCTGCTGGTGGATGGGAACCCAGCAGGCATTCACCCTCTGCTGGGGACACGGGGACAGCAGGCATTCTTCCTCTGCTGGTGGACACGGGGACAGCAGGCATTCTTCCTCTGCTGGTGGACATGGGGACAGCAGGCATTCTTTCTCTGCTGGTGGAGGTGGAACCAGCAGGCATTCTCCCTCTGCTGGCAGCTTGGGTCCTAGGGCTGTGGAAGCCCGACTTCCCTCTCTTTGGGCTGTGGGCGCACCGACTCCTCCCTTTTGGGCTGTGGGCGCACCGACTCCTCCCTTTTGGGCTGTGGGCGCACCGACTCCTCCCTTTTGGGCTGTGGACGCACCGACTCCCCCTCTTGGGCTGTGGGCGTTCGGGCTCCCCCACTCAGGCGTGGGACGTTCGGGCTCCTCCCACTCAGGCGTGGGACGTTGGGCTCCTCCCACTCAGGCATAGGACGTTCGGGCTCCTCCCACTCAGGCGTAGGGACGTTCGGGCTCCTCCCACTCAGGCGTGGGACGTTCGGGCTCCTCCCACTCAGGCGTGGGACATTTGGGCTCCTCCCCTTTGGGCGCTAGAGGGACAACAGCCTTGTTAGTAGCGGGGCAGGGCACCTTTTAACACCGCCTGCAACTGCTGCGCTGATGTTACTCTGGGCCCCCTTGCTTCTCCTGATCCAGCAGCCAGTCGATCACCTCCTCTGACACTGGCCTGCAGGATGGGTGCTGCTGTTGCTTCCTCTCTAGCGTCTTTCCTCCCTCCATTTCTCCAAAAAAAATCCATTTTTTTTTTTCTTTCTCTCCAAAAAAAAACACACGGTACTCCTGCTCTGGTCTGAGTCTTGGAGGCGCTGGTAATCCCACGATGACACCACGTGTCACAAAGACGGCTGACAGTGGGTGACGTCAGACCAGAAACAGGAAGTAACACACAACAGACAGTGAGGTTGGTGAAGCTGAGCACTTGGTTGTGCTCAGCATTTAATAAACAAAATAAAAGAACACAAAAACATCACACGGCACTTTCGCCAAAATAAACAGGTAAACAAAACGAACACACACTAACAAACAGGGACGAACAAACACGGTGAGTAAAAAACACTTCTTATATTTATCCTTCTTCTCCACACCCGTTCTCCACTCACGAACACCCAACCCGAGTGAGTCAAGCGTGCATCTATATATACTGTTGTGCTGGGATTCAATTACTAATTAATTATTCACTTGAATCCCAGCACGTGAATTAATTACGTGCAACCTCGTGCTCACATATTAAATACTTTAAATGCACGTGCAGTGATGTGCAATCCCGTGCCTAAATACAATTACATCTTAAACACACGTGAAACACACACCCGTTTATATCCCGTGTACCAATGACTATACACCAACATTAACACACGCAACATGCAACATACAACACAAACTACGCACAAGGGCGTGGCCACATTGCCACACAGAGGCTTGGGCTTGACAAGAAAAACTTTGAGGAGAAACTCTTTCACATGCGTGCACTGCATGAAGATGTCATCAACCAGCTGAAGAAAGAGGGCATTCCCCCAACTATGGCAAACCTTTCCAGGCACTGTTCTCTGTCTTTGCACTGCAAAGCTGTTGTCCATTTTTAATTCAACCTATACGTGCAAACAGACATGGTCTGTGATGGGAAACATCAAAAACAACAAATGCAACAGACTGACAGATGGAAACCTCACTGCTGAGGTGCGATGTGCCTACACCTGCCTTACTCCTAACATCAAAAAGCTGGTAGAAAATATGATCACACAGAAGTCGCATTCAGTAAGTAGTATATTTATGACTTTAAATGATTTTTCTTTTGAATTGATGTGTTCAATCCTTTATTCGTTCTTAATGTTTATATAATGTAATATATAGCTCTTTAAATTAAAATGTTTCATTTTGCCTTGTAATTGCGGTAAAGGGGGTCATGCGGCCCTTGGAGTTGTTTGATGGCTGGACATACGGCCCTCTGATTAGCTTAGGTTGCCCACCACTGCTTTAATACGTGGCTAATAATACATTTAAGTCTCGTTATACTATTCTATTCATCAGTGAACTCCTGATTTCCTTTTTCGTGTGAATGTACAGTCCCTAATGATTCCCTCCTTCTCCTTCCCAGAATCCTACTGGAAAATAACATTGCAGTCGAGAGTTCACCTCTAAATATGTGCATACTATAATCAATACTACAAACTGGGCCTGTTCACTGACCGAGTTCAAGGGAGGGATATTAAACAAGATGAAAGGAGTCAGATTGAACTCTGCTTCGGAGCCCCTGTGTTTGTGAGATGTGAAAACAGCGGCTAGGCCCAGAGGTTAAAACAGACACTTTGAATGCACTGGATAACTACATAGTCACAGCAAAAACATTTGAAAATCTGATTCGGGACTTGACACAAGCTGATTTCATAAGAAGTGATGTTGCCTATACAAAACAAGGTGTTTTGATCACAGTCCAATCGTTAAAGCAGAAAATGAAAGAATTTTTCCTGCTGACGTTTCAATGAACCTTTTGGATTTCTTTCACATGGCAATATCATTTTGCAACGTGAAAGCCCAGCTTCCCAAAATGCATGGTTCGAGCAGTGCAGATGTCAAAACATGTGGATAGCTATAACAATGGCAGAATACATTTCAGATATTGCGATTGCATTGTACCACTGGGATACAATGAGGAGACTGAGTGTCCAGTGGTTAAAAAAGGGCTTAGGGCTTAGACTCCATCTCTGGTCCATGGTTCAAGGCCTGCCTCTCTCACTGACTAACTGTGTGACCCTGAGCAAGACACGTAACCTTCTTGTGCTCCGTCTTTTGGGTGAGATGTTGTTTTAAGTGACTCTGCATCAGATGCATAGTTCACACACTGTAGTCTCTGTAAGTCACCTTGGATAAAGACGTCTGCTAAATAAACAGATAATAATACAATGGAAGTGGTTGTAGGTATGTCACACTTCATACATTTCCCTTTTAAAATTAACTCAACACTTTCTACTGTCCTTCATTTATTCTGAACATTTGTAAAACTATATACAGTCGGTAGCCATCAGAATATGAATTTAATTGAAACAGAATTGAATAGCAAAATTTGTTTTTTCATTCAAACTGCAATGATGTTATACTGCAATTTTAATACAGCCATGTTATATTAAATGCTCCATCAATGACATCATTTTATTTTCATATGGCAAGCTGTAATTCTACCTGTGCTGAGTCCACAGTTTATTGAAATATCAGCAGCATGTTTTATAGTTCGTAATTGGCAGTAAACGTACATTTCAAGGGGCTTAACTTTCCACTGCCATACATGGTAGGAAATATCAGCCAGTGCTCCCTTGACTGTGCTCTACATTTGGATGTGTGACAGAATCTTAGAATATTTTTCTGCCAGGCTCTGCTTGGGACAAGCAGAAAGCAAAACTCTGTCAGCCAAACTTTTATAGAGTGAAACACATCCCACATAAAACTTTAAAACTATCTGGTGCATCAATTCTTGCCTATTTCCAGTTAATTGATTAATCTTTCCTACCCTCATGTCCATACCATTATAAAAGTTTCCCACAGTAAAAGCAAAGCAAATTGTAATAAGCCATAGTGAAAGCATGTTAAAAATCATAGAGAGGTGTGGTAAAGCACACGATTTGACTGTGCATTCCATAGGCGTAATCAAGAAACATCAGACACATTTGAATAGTCTCTGTGGTCCCCCATGAGCCACACATGGGGCTGGTAGGTGACCATTAACACATTGAATGGTGTGCACAGAGAGACAGGCTGCACCCTGTAGCAAAATTATTATAGAAACGTGTTATACTCAATCCAGAGAATTATTACTAAACTTCTCTTACACATGAATTACATGCTTGATGTCAGGTATTATTAAAAATACCTTGTGCATTTTTTTATTAAATAGTTATTCCAAACATAACACCATACATTTCATGGAGGTGTGGAGAACAAAAGTTGAAAATATCTAAAATTTAGATTTTGTAGTTTTTAAGATATTATTGTTTTTGTAAAATAAATGTTGTTTAGTTTATTTGCGTACATTTCGCTGATGTCACTGAGATGGGCAGAACAGTCAGGCTTGAGGTTTTCTCTCTCCTGTACCAGCGTCCCCTGGCGGGCATTTTCCCGAAGGTGTTTATGACAAAGCTGTATATTGAGATTATAGACACCATTAAAAAGCATGCCTTTAAAGTCACATATGCCCAAAAAATACTTTTTTAAAGGATTGCTATGAAATTCGGCATGCTACACAAAGGCTGCTACTTTGATCTCAAAACACTTTGAACGGAGTGTCTAGGTGCTGCATGGCAGCCAAACAAGCCACAATCCTGAGTCTCTACATGTCCCCTGATACTCTGTGCCCCGTTTCCAGCTTTATAGGACATTCAGACAGCCTGGTATAGATGGTCTTATTTTTATATAATGAAAAATACAGTTTTCCGTCTCTTTTTTTCTTTAAAAATCTGCCTATGTATAGATCATTATGAAGCTTTGGAAATACTTGCACACTGCTATTCTGATACCAGAAGACTCTGAATGGTGTTTCTAGGTGCTTCTGTTTTAGAGTGATCCTTTAAAAAAGTGTTGGGGGGTGTATGTCACTGCCTATGGGAAATCCCATTATAACATTTTGGCACTCATGTGTGGTCTCATTCATTAGCTAAGACCCTTGGGAATCTAACAAGACCACCCACAGTGAAAACCTCCCAGGGGTCGCTGAGTTACAGGAGAGCGAAGTAACCAAAAAGTGATTTGTGTACATAGGCCTCAGGCATAACTAGTTTTCCATAGAAAACAATGTATTTCATAACTCCACGGCAGTAAGTACTACGAACACAGAGGGTCTCTTTCTTTTGCTATGACCCTTGTGCATCTAAAGAGCCACAGTGAAAACTCCCAACAGGAGAGAGAAATAACCAAAAAGCAGCCACAGTTTTTGGGGTGTAACTCTTGAACCTGAGCACCTAGAACCACAATTTGAAGTGTTCTAGATTCACGAGAATGCCAGAAACTACCTCCTAAAATGGTGTGCCCTAAAACTCAAGCCATGAGGATATTAATGCTCTTTGCCGAGTCATCCTGGCACCTAGAACCCTATAAACGGTGCTGGCGAGACAGCAAAAAGAAGGGAGGTCATGATTGTTGGGGACTCCATATTGAGAAACACAGCACGTTCAGTGCGTAGTCTGGACCCCCTTACTACAACAGTGTGCTGCCTTCCAGGAGCCTTTGTCACGCACATCACTGAGAACGTGGACAGTTTCCTAGAACAAAAAGGAGAAACCCGGTAGTAGTCGTCCACATCGGTACAAACAACACTGGAAGAGACAGGCATTATTATTATTTTATTGGCAGACGCCCTTATCCAGGGCGACTTACAATTGTTACAAGATATCACATTATTTTTACATACAATTACATTATTTTTTACACATTATTTTTACATACAATTACCCATTTAAACAGTTGGGTTTTTACTGGAGCAATCTAGGTAAAGTACCTTGCTCAAGGGTACAGCAGCAGTGTCCCCCAGCTGGGATTGAACCCACGACCCTCCGGTCAAGAGTCCAGAGCCCTAACCACTACTCCACACTGCTGCCCTTCCCACATCAGAAGAGGCAGGCCAAAATCCCTGCAAAACAAATTCAGAGATCTAGGAAGGAAATTAAAAAAGAAGACCAAAACTGTGGTACTTTCTGGGATACTGCCGGCACCTTGCAAAGGGTCAGAAACTTGGTTATCAGAGAGTGATGGAGACGAATATAATATTAGTGTATATAGACTGTATAGGAAAGGCAGGCAGGACAGAAGAGACAGAGGGGTAGGGCTATACATCAAAAATAGTCTTGAAGCCCAGGTGTTCCATTTGGAAGACAAAAAGCAAAACAACGCAGAATAAATATGGGTCAGAATAATGGAAAATAAATTCAAAGAGCATAATAATAGGGGTATGCTATAGACAACAACATGGTCTCATTTGAAGTGCTTTTTAAAACCCCCAAAATAATGATTAAAGTTAAGGTTTACAATTTTAGAAAGGCAAACTATGAAGGCATGAAACAAAGACAAACAGAAGTAGATTGGAGTAAAATAGAGAAAACATCCACAGAAAAAGGGTGGCTGCTTTTTTTAAAATGTAGTACTAGAGGTGCAAAACAATTACATCCCAAAAGTAGACAAATCTAAACAAACTGGCCAAAATAGTTTAATAGATAAATTAAAAAAAACATTCAGAGAAAAATGGCACTTTACAGACCGTTTAAAAGGGATCAAAAACAAAGTACACAGAAAGAGTACTTGGAACTGCAAACACAAGTCAAAAAGGAAGTTAGAAAGGCCAAGAGAGAGATAGAAATCAATATTGTTAAGGGGGCTCAAACCAATTCCAAAATGTTTTTCCAATATTATAACAGCAAGAGAACATTCAAAGAGGAGGTAAAATGTCTAAGAGATACAAATGGCAAAATCATAGATGAAGAGAAAAAAATAGCAAATATATTAAATGATTGCTTTTCACAAGTTTTTACAAAGGAGGATACTGGCAGCATGCCCCACATGTTCCTATCCAGTTTTAAATAACTTTAGCATTACAGAGGCATAAGTGTTAAAGGGACTAGGAGCTCTTAAAATAAACAAATCCCCTGGGCTGGATGAGATCCTCCCAATAGTACTCAAAGAAATGAAAGAAGTTATTTACAAACCGCTAACCAAGATCATGCAACAGTCTCTTGACACAGGGGTTGTACCGACAGACTGGAGAATTGCAAACGTAATACCGATCCACAAAAAGGGAGACCAAACCGAACCAGGTAACTACAGACCAATAAGCCTGACTTCTATTATATGTAAACTTATAGAAACTATAATAAGATCCAAAATGGAAAATTACCTATATCAAGGGTGTCAAACTCCAGTCCTCAAGGGCCGCAGGGTCTTCTGGTTTTCATTTCAACTTAAGCTCTCAGTTAACATAACTGATCTAATTATTTGTTGAATTTGGCATATTTAATGTTTTTCAAGGTATTTTACAGTTGATGGTTTTAAAAATGCACTTGATTCACGGTACACTACCTATGAAACATTTAGATGCCTGAAGAGAAGTATTAAATGTGTCCAGTTAATCAAATAATTAGACCAATTAAGTAATTGAGAGCTGAGGTGAAACGAAAACCAAAAGACACTGTGGCCCTCCAGGAACTGAGTTTGACACCCCTAACCTATATGAGAACAATATCCTGGGAGACAGTCACCATGGTTTTAGGAAAGGGAGATCATGTCTAACTAACCTGCTGGATTTTTTTTTGAGGATGCAACATCGACAATGGATAATTGCAAAACATACGACATGGTTTATTTAGATTTCCAGAAAGCTTTTGACAAAGTCCCGCATGAAAGATTAATTCTCAAACTGAACGCAGTAAGGATTCAAGGAAATGCATGCACATGGATCAGGGAGTGGTTAACATGTAGAAAACAGAAAGTATCGATTAGAGGAGAAACCTCAAAATGGAGCGAGGTAACCAGTGGTGTACCACAGGGATCAGTATTAGGTCCTCTGATATTCCTAATCTACATTAATGACTTAGATTCTGGTATAGTAAGCAAACTTGTTAAATTTGTAGACGACACAAAAATAGGAGGAGTGGCAAACACCATTGCAGCAGCAAAGGTCATTCAAAATGATCTAGACAGCATTCAGAACTGGGCAGACACATGGCAAATGACATTTAATATAGAAAAGTGTAAGGTACTGCATGCAGGCAATGAAAATGTCTATTATAAATATCATATGGGAGATACTGAAATTGAAGAAGGAATCTATGAAAAAGACCTAAGCGTTTATGTTAACTCAGAAATATCTTCTTGTTAAAACTTTACAATTATCTATAATATTGACCTTATCTATAATATTGTATTAAGTTCTGGCCCATTCGCTACAAAAAGGATATTTCTGCTCTAGAAAGAGTGCAAGCAGAGCGACCAGAATTATTCCTGGTTTAAAAAGCATGTTATATGCAGACAGGCTAAAATAATTGAATCTATTCAGTCTTGAACAAAGAAGACTATGCGGTGATCTGATTCAAGCATTCAAAATTCTAAAAGGTATTGACAATGTCAACCCAGAGGACTTTTTCGATCTGAAAAAAGAAACGAGGACCAGGGATCACAAATGGAGATTAGATAAAGCGACATTCAGAACAGAAAATAGGAGGCATTGTGGGAGTCTGGAACCATCTCCCCAGTAATGTTGCTGAAGCTGACACCCTGGGATCCTTCAAGAAGCTGCTTGATGAGATTCTGTTTGTAACCTTTCTTATGTTCTTAAACAAATTTTCCCATTTTCACCCTCAAGTGGACCTGTGGTCATAGATTTTTAATAGCCTTTCAAAAAAGTCAGAATTGGGGCCCTTCCCAGCTGGGGGCATGTCACTTGGAAGGATTGAACAGGGGCCTGAGGGGGACCCCCGTGGTTAATCTGAAGTCTCGGGGTCCCCCGGAACCCAAGATACAGCTCTCAGAAATGTCTATGGCAATCCGCATTATAAACACCTTCTGGAAAACGTCCGCCATTTGTCAGTGGAGGGGTGTAGGCACTAGAGAGATTTGTTTTTGTTTCCTTAGACCCTTGGACATATAGAGACCTCCCTAAGGTTCGTTGTTCCATGGGTTTTTGAGCTACGGGATAAAATACGAGCCCCTCCCCAACAGGAGGCTGTGTGGTCCAGTGGTTAAAGAAACAGGCTTGTAACTAAGAGGCCCCCAGTTCAAATCCCACCTCAGCCACTGACTCACTGTGTGACCCTGAGCAAGTCACTTAACCTCCTTGTGCTCCATCTTTCGGGTGAGACGTAATTGTAAGTGACTCTGCAGCTGATGCATAGCTCACACACCCTAGTCTCTGTAAGTCGCCTTGGATAAAGGCGTCTGCTAAATAAACAAATAATAATAACCATGAATCTCTATGAAAAAACAGTCCAATTTTGTGGAACTTAAACACGTTCGGAAAAACACCCACCATTTTTGTTTCCTTAGACCCTTGTGCACCTAAAGAGACCACCCACATGAAAAACTCCCAGGGGTCCCTGAGTTACAAGAGAGAGAAGTAACCAAAAAGTGATTTGTTTACATAGGCCTCAAGCCTGTATTTGTCCATAGAAAACAATATATTTTATAACTCCTCGAACGGGGGAAGATTTGGAAATGTTTATAACATAACAGTGTGTCTAGATAATCTATCTAGAGGCTCAGGTTTGTGACTTGTTTGGTTGGCATGCAGCAGCTATCTGAACTACGGTTGCCAACTGTCCGGTTTTAGCCCGGACAGTCCGGATTTTAAACTTGCTGTCAGCTTTTCTAGTACACTGAAAACTGGACACGCATTGCCCGTTAACGCTCCATTAACAAAAACGTTGCAGAAGAGGCTCTGTGCTAGTGTTACAGACTGTTACAGACTGCTGCGCCTTTAATTATCAATTGCTGTTGCTAAAATAAGGAGAGTTGGACAAATTAACGTCACCACAATGAGCAGCACAATTTAAGTTTCTGATAGCAATATAATTTAATATATGTTGCTATTCACTTATTTTCAGCAAATCGCTGTAAAGATCTTGCTGGCAGCCAAACAGAGGAAGAGGCAGTGCAGCAAGCCAGCTGGTTCTGGGATAGTCTGTCTGCTTTATGTTCCTTAAAAACAGAAAACAAAAAGAATCAAGGTCAATTGCTTATATATAATGATAATATATATGTAATTAAATTTTATACAAATATATCTGAATAAAACATTTCTCATGGCACGTGTATATTGCTGTCAGAAAAGAAGCCATGTTCAGTGAGGTAGCTTTTTGTATGAATAGAACTAGTTACCACAATAAAATATTTAGATGCTCAGTGAAATGTCATGTATTATTTTTATTTTTACTACAATAAAGTGTAGTTCATTTTAATTGTGTAGAAAATATTTTGCTGGCTAAATTAAAAAAAACATACTTGTCGGTGTTGATAATCTCAATATACAACTTTGTTAAAAACACCTTTGTGAAAACGCCTGCCAGGGGACGCTGGTACAGGAGATAGATAACCTCAAGCCTGACTGTTCTGCCTGTCTCAGTGATGTCAGTGACACATACGCAAATAAGCTAAACAGCATTGTGACAGGAATTCAAACAAAATACTGTTATTAAATAGAAAACACAAAATAAACAGGCACAAGGGCCAAACAAAAAGGTTCTTAAACACATAGTAAAATTTACAAAAATAAGGCTTCCAGGCTGAGCTTTGCCTTCACTGGATTGCAAAATTAACTTGAAAAACCACCCTTGCCTCCCAACCTCTCCTTACTGAGGAGCTGAGGCCTCCTTTTATGTCAGGTGGCTGGGTGCTAATTGATTACTAATGACTCCCACCTGACACAATAAACCTGAGCAGGGAGGAGAATTTAACCCCATCCCTGTCAATATTTTCTGAGGCAGAGCATTTATTTTACAAAACAATAATATCTTAAAAACTACAAAAGATCAATTCTGTGAACACCATTTAAGGCGTTAATGATCACCTATGTACCCAGTGTGTGGCTCATGAGGCATGGGTGACCTCATAGACTATTCAAATGCGTCTGATGTGTCTTGATTACGCCTATGGAATGCACTAATTACAGTCAAATCGGGTGCTACAGTGAACTCTATTTATCAGTAATTTCGTAGTAAAATATTACAAATAAACACACAGAAAAGGAAACATCATGCTCATATTCTCTTTTGCTAATACGGGATTGGCATATCTTCTCATCTCTCTAGCTAATCAGTGGCTTGTTGCTATGGTTTTACTCATGGTTGTGGTCTATTATTATTTATTTCTTAGCAGACACCCTTATCCAGGGCAACTTACAATTGTTACAAGACATCACATTATTTTTTTACACATTATTTTTACATACAATTACCCATGTATACAGTTGGTTTTTACTGGAGCAATCTAGGTAAAGTACCTTACTCAAGGGTACAGCAGCAGTGTCACCCACCTGGGATTGAACCCATGACCCACCGGTCAAGAGTCCAGAGCCCGAACCACTACTCCACAATGCTGCCCTGTCTATGTTGAGATGATATTAAATGCTACTAGAGAGTATTTTAATTTTTTCTTTGTAATTAAACCATATTTTTGTCATTAATAACTATTTATGTCTATGAGGGCTTGTGAATTTGGGTGAAAATGAGGAGATAAGCAAACCAAGCGTATTGTCAAGACCGACGTGCCGAGACCGAGATTAAGACCAAGAACTCAAAATGTGATCCATCTCCATCTCCATCTCTGGTCCCGGGTTCAAATCCTGCCTCTCTCACTGACTCACTGTGTGACCCTGAGCAAGTCACTTAACCTCCTTGTGCTCCGTCTTTCGGGTGAGACGTAGTTGTAAGTGACTCTGCAGCTGATGCATAGTTCACACACCCTAGTGTCTGTAAGTCACCTTGGATAAAGGCGTCTGCTAAATAAACTAATAATAATACAATGGAAGCGGTTGTAGGTATGTCACACTTCACACATTTTCTGGTTAAAATTAACACAACACACTACTGTCCTTCATTTATTTTGAAAATTTGTAAAACCATATACAGTAGGTAGCCATGAGAATATGGATTTAATT
The DNA here is from genome assembly GCA_030684275.1 of Acipenser oxyrinchus oxyrinchus. Classification (NCBI taxonomy): domain Eukaryota; kingdom Metazoa; phylum Chordata; class Actinopteri; order Acipenseriformes; family Acipenseridae; genus Acipenser; species Acipenser oxyrinchus. The sequence goes on from CM060294.1 coordinate 4,283,197, forward strand.
GAAACAGAATTGAATAGCATAATTTGCTTTTTCATTCAAAGTGAAATGATGTTATACTGCAGTTTTAAACAGCCATGTTATATTAAATCATTTTATTTTCATATGGTAAGCTGTAATTCTACCTGTGCTGAGTCCACAGTTTATTGAAATATCAGCAGCATGTTTTATAGTTTGTAATTGGCAGTAATCGTACATTTCAAGGGGCTTAACTTTCCACTGCCATACATGGTAGGAAATATCGGCCATAAAACTGTTCCCTTGACTGGGCTCTACATTTGGATGTGTGACAGAATCTTAGAATATTTTTCTGACAGGTTCTGCTTGGGACAAGCAGAAAGCAAAATGAGCTTTAACTCTGTCAGCCAAACTCTTATAGAGTGAAACACATACCACATAAAACATTACAACCATCTGGTGCATCAATGCTTGCCTATTTCCAAGTATTTGATTAATCTTTCCTACCCTCCCGTCCCTACCCTTATAAGTTTCCCACAGTAAAAGCATAGCAAATTGTAATAAGCCACAGTGAAAGCATGTTAAAGTATACAGTAGGTAGGTATTGTGAAGCACTGGTGTGGTCGTGTGTAAAGCATATTGTAAATTATGGTAAGTGCACGGTATAACCAATTGAAAAGCTAGAGGGAAACTTCAAAATTATAGTGTAAAAATACTGTAGTAAACTTTTATAAGGGTAAATCTGTGTCCACCAATTTCTAACTATGTCCTCTGGTCCTGGTCTCTGTCACGTTCTTTTGATAACGGTTGCTAAGACTGAAGCATTTCAATCCAATCTCAATCTGCAAGCTTGTGACAGGGTAGCGTCACAGCCCAAGATGTTACTGGCAGGGAGAGAGACTCATAGTCTTTTCACACGGACAGAAGGTGAGTTTACATATTACAACATTCTTTAAGCTTTGCCACTTTTTTTAAAAGTATTTCTCCTTTGTTTAACGCTGACAGGTATCATTTAAAACAGAAACCAGACCTTAACAGAAAAAAAATTAAGATACATATATTGGAAATGTGTAAAGTATCTGAAAATCACATTCAATGTGGTAATTAAAAAATACCATATATTAACATTGCATGTATAAAAACACATACAAGAAAAATATCTTTAAATATGTTACGTTTAGATTTTGTTTTTAATAGGCCTACTTTAATCTATTTTTCTGAAGTGTTTACTGAAATTTTCCAAGTACTATCTGTAACTTTTTTTAAGTTATTATTATTAGTAGTCGTAGTTATTAATCTAACTTTGACAAACAAGAAGAGAACCGCGACCTCGGGATCCATCCTCAAAACAAATCCACACCACTCCTCTGTGCGCCTGTGTCCACTGAATTTGACGTCACATTCCACAGTGCAGCTTGTACATTGAACAGTAGTCCGAAGAAACCCGAGCTGCGCTGGGTGGGCTCGGCTTGGCTCATCTCGGGTGTGAAAAGGCTATCAGCAAGCCTCGTAGGAGACTGTGTGGTCCAGTGGTTAAAGAAAAAGTGCTTGTAACCAGGAGGTCCCCGGTTCAAATCCCACCTCAGCCACTGACTCATTGTGTGACCCTGAGCAAGTCACTTCACCTCCTTGTGCTCCGTCTTTCGGGTGAGACGTAGTTGTAAGTGACTCTGCAGCTGATGCATAGTTCACACACCCTAGTCTCTGCTAAATAAACAAATAATAATAATAAGCTACTACTGTAAAGGGGAGCAGTGGTTAGGGCTCTGGACTCTTGACCAGAGGGTCGTGGGTTCAATCACAGGTGGGGGACACTGCCTCTGTACCCTTTAGCAAGGTATTTTACCAGGGTTAGACTCGAGGGTGAACGCCCACTTTTTTTTTGGGGGGGGGGGTGAGTGTAATTTTTTTTAACAAAAATTCGTGCTGCCTTCTGTATGAGTCTTGACAAAGTGAACACGCACCCCTCCCAACACACACACACGCACACCAATAAGAAATAGAACAGTCCATTTTTTTTATCTTCGTCAACAACCGTAAAACTGCCATCGTGTATTTTAAGAACGTTAGAATATTTCACTGTTACGACCATTAGTATAGGATGAAGAGGAGGAGTATAGAAGAATTTTTTGTTCCTGTCGGTAAGACGATAGTGACACAATCATATGCTTTTTGTATATTATGTTAGGCACAGTTAAAGTTGTCAATTTTATTCAACATGCCTCCTTTTTTTTGTTCTCCGCTGTTACTAAATTTTTTTTTTTTAGTAATGTAGCGTTTCACGCAGTAGGCAGAACAGAAGGAGACCACACACTGCTTTCAGGTTCAAAGTTACGTTATCTCTCCGCACCCTCTAGCTGCTTGCCAACCGCTCTAGCTGCTTGCCCTGGAACGACCCCAATGCAATAACTTAGCTCCGCATCTTTATGCTAATCGTGTGCCGGAGCGAGCAGCTATCCCATTGGTCCCCAGCCGCACACTAGGACCAATGGGCACACACAACCAACAGTCAATGACAGGGGCCAGAGCACATCATGCGTGCAGGATAGCTCGCACAGCCACAGGGACAGAGCAAACCCGCAACTACAAGTAATACAGACGTGAGGAGAGGAACACAATACAGCGGTATTAACAGCACCGAGAGGGAATACATTTCGCAAACATAATACACGGATCGCTACAGTAATTTGTGTTTAACAGAAGGTTCGATTTTTTATATAGCAAGAAATATTGATGTGTCCCTGTTTTATTAATTGTGTTATTTTGAGAACTGCATTTTGTATTTGGGAGGATTTCTTGTATATTGTGTCCTGTATTCTGTCAAAGGATAACATTATAATTGGTTTTACTCTTGTGTCCACACTGCTTTTAACATGATGTGGTAGTAGAATTACCTCTGCTCTCACTTTACAGTTAACTTGTATGACACTTACCAAACCAAACAGTCTGGAAAATAACAGTTTTTTTAATGTTTAAACAGTTGCACAGTAATCGTTATTGTTCAAAATGTTCCAGGTTGGTGTATTGGATCAGATATAGCCTGCATTTTTAAAATTGATTCATTTTGTTGACTTTGTTAATCCGGCCCCGTTTACATGGGATCAAGTGGGTAGAGAATAGTTAATCCGCCGTGAGTAGAGCTGTAAATTAGATTAGCACTTTGTCACCTGGATCAGTGGGTGCTTGGGATGCGTATCCTGCTTCGTACTTTACAGTCCACTCACTATTTTCTGTAGGAGTCTAACCCTGTATTTGACCTAGATTGCTCCAGTAAAAACCCAACTGTATAAATGGGTAATTGTATGTAAAAAATAATGTGATATCTTGTAACAATTGTAAGTCGCCCTGGCTAAGGGCGTCTGCTAAGAAATAAATAAATAAATAAATAATAATAATAATAATAATAATAAAGTAAACACGTGTTATGGGTACACCCCGCCCCTGTGCATATAATGTTGTTGAAGCTGACACCCTGGGATCCTTCAAGAAGCTGCTTGATGAGATTCTGGGATCAATAAGCTACTAACAACCAAACGAGCAAGATGGGCTGAATGGCCTCCTCTCGTTTGGAAACTTTCTTGTGTTCTTATTATGTTTTGTATTATTTTTGTATTTGTAATATTATTTAAATGTACTGTTTTATGTATTTAATGCATGCCGTTTTGTTATTGTTTTTATTGAGCAAAATGTGGCCGAGGGGTTAATAAGATAATTGATAGCTAGTTGAATCTCTCGGCCACCACAAGTATAAGAACCTGCAGCTTTCGCAGAGAGGGTGTGTGTTCGGAGGCGGAACGAGGTTAGCTGTTTTGTACACTTGTTTGATTAAGTATGATCTATCGCACCACTCCAAAGTTTGTATTACTGTTACTTACTCGTTCATACTATGTTTATCATCAATAACGAGGCTTAACAAATGTCTTGTGGTATTTTACAATATTAGCTTGCATTGCATTTTCCTTTTACAATATTTAGCTATATGGTACAGCTCGATTATTCAATTTCACGATGTCAAATGCAAGTGATAAAGCGGTCCTACTTCATCAATGTTTTGGTGCGCATTAAAACAATGTAGGCTAATGTAATCTTCCAACTTGAAATACTCTATTTTTACAATTACTGAACAAATATGAGGATGTCTCTGAACTTGATTTGTTTACGTTTTAAGTTCAAAGTTTTTCCCCATTTATTTCAATTAAAAAATTTAAAAAAATGGTCTATTAAAAAAATGCTATTTAATTAATAAAATCCTGGCAAAAAAAAGCTAAGAACATAAGAGCAAGAAACGCTTTAGCATTTCTGTATATATTTGTGTGTATGTAAAAGAAATGGACCTTTTTACCACTGATAAAGTGGTAGAAACCTTCCTAGTGTGTGAGTTGCTTGTGTATTGTGTTGTACTATATGTGTATTATAAACTGTATCATATAAACCAATCAGAAATATAAACTGTACTTTCGAAATCATGAATTAGTTTTCTTGTTTTCTACTAATAGTCTGCTCTCTGACTATTGTAGGGAATCCTCCTGAGTCATGTTATACGTTCATTCAAATCATGTGATGAATACTATCCATATATGGACTGTATCAGGGGTTTCCCCAAATATAAACCAATCAGAAATATTGGTATTTTTTTTTTATTTTATCGTGTCACTGCCAAAAATGCGCTGATTTTCCTGACAATCACACCAGCAAATCTTATTGAATGCGTCACCTTTTGCTAAAGATATTCATTTAAAATAAATTACTCAGTTAACAACCCCACTGCAGTTTGTAAATGAGAGAACTGTCAGCATTATTTCGTGTCATTTCCAGTGTACACAATAATAACACAAACTGAGAAATAATGTCAGAATTTGTTCATCTTTTTATTTTTTATTCAGTAATTATTTTCTTCTATTTTAAAAGTAGGCTTTTGATTGGCTGATTTGGTGCCACTAGTCTCCTCTGGTGCACGATGCAGTGGCTTGAAACCTAGTCTCCTGAAACCAAGTTTATATATATAGAGAGAGAGAGTAGTGGACAAAAATGGAAACACCAATGTAAAGTCACTTAATAGGGCGTTGGGCCTCTATGGTATCACGCTCTGTGGAGTTCTCGACGGACCGTTTTTAATGAAACTGGCTGCTCGCGCCCCCAGGTTGAAATTTGCAGTCAGTTGATCTGTAGTTGCTTGCCTGTTTTGCCTTGCACTTCAAATTAATGCACGGATATCACGATCCTGGAGTATGCGCTTCCGCCCACTGTTGCTCTTTGCTGATGATGTCTTTCCCTCGGAGTTCCATGCTGACATCATCTTAGACACCATTGCTCGTGAAACATCAGCAAGTTGAGCTGTCTTGGTCACTGAAGCTCCTGCCAAACGTGCCCCAACAATCACCCCTCTTAAAAAGTCACTGAGGTCTCCTCTTGCAGCCATGCTAGCCATAATTATAGGCAACCAGGCCTGTCCAGCATTTTTATACATGACCCTAAGCATGCTGGGATGTTGTTTGCTTAATTAACGCATGAGCCACAGGAAGCCCTTGCCTTCAATATACTTGGTTTCCCTCATTTACCCAGGTGTTTGTTTTTTTGTCTACTAATTTATATATATATATATATAGTAACAGCAGCAAGGGTATGTAAGACAGCAGGGAAGGGGTTAATTTCCTCCCTGCATGTAAGACAGCAAGGAGGGGGTTAATTTCCTCCCTGCAGAAAAACATGTGAAAATGCACTCCCTGGATAATTGTTAATTGATTTATTGCTTTAATTTGTTTATTGTTTAGTTTAATTGTTTTGCTTTTCTGTTAATTAGTTTTGTTAACTGTTTTATTGTTTAATTATCCCCTGCACCTGGGCAGTAATTGGAAATTAGGACCAGGTGCAGGGTATAAAGGACAGGCAGTCAGTTTGCTCGGGGCTGCTGAGGAGAAGGAGGCAGATGAGGTGCTCTGCTTCCGAGCAGTCAAGAGGAAAACGAGTGTGCAATTTAAACCTGTGTGGTTTTTGTAAAGTTGTTTGTATTACAGGTAAATGGCTTAGCCGTCCTGTGAGGTAGTCAGGGAGTTACCTGTGTAGTCAGCGCTCCAAAACGGAGTTAGGTGTTTATTTTGTGTTTTGTTTCGTGTTAATTAAAAAATCTATTTCTTGTGTCCTGGGTCAGTTTTTAATGGGGCAACAAACCCGTGTGGCAGCGGTTCATTTACTATATATATATATATATATATATATATATATATATATATATATATATTGACACACACACATACTTTTTAAATGGCTTTATAATACAACTTTTTTTTTTTCTTTCTGCTTAAGTAATTTAGTAGTATGCATCCTAGTAGCCTACACCGTGCTACACACAATTGGAAGGCTTCTAACAAAAGAGCAAAAATAGAATAAGCAGCCTTTAAACTAGTGGGAAAATATGAATACAGTGCTGCAGGTTTTATACCTGAACCTTTTTTATGCATGCAACACTTATTTACATCATTTTTCCACTCACTGCAGGTTCAGTTTTCCCCATACAGGATGTTCATTTTATTGTTGGTTATGTGGAACAGGGCCAAGGTTCATTGTAGGGATGTCACGGTATACGGTTTTACGGTAAACCGCGGTATAAACTGCCACGGTTTTGAAACCAACCATTTCTCTATACCAGGATTACCAAGTTCACGGTATCAGCGCGTTTTTGTTCACCGTTTGTCCAATCATGTTTCCCGATCATTTTAGTTTATGAATGAGCAAGACAGAGATGCAGCAACTGTTTCAGCCAATTGCCGTGCGGGTGCTGGCATTTAGTATTTCAACCAATTGGCAATACTATGCAAGGGCGGGCGTTCGTGGTTTCAACCTATCGCTGATGGTATCAGCACCTGCTGCGAGAGACGGCATTTATGCTTTTGTTAAATGTGATGTCACATTTCAAAGCCAGACCAGTTCATTAGTGTGCTATAATTAAATACAGACATTCTGCTGTAATGTTTTGTTTTTCAAATTGATGGAAACTTTTTTTTTTTATTTTCTCAACAAGTTTTGTAGCAGCAATTTAACATTAAGGATTTGTTTTAAAACTTTAAAGTAGTTAAAACGTTTAAAAGTTATTTTTGCACGCAACCTTAACTCAGCTCTATGATGCCTATGCATCACATCAGTAATGACTAATCACATGACAAATGCTCCATCAACCAATGTACAACCTTAATGTCCCAGTTACTGACACTTCTGATTTTGAACTGCAACCTTAAAGTTATTTTAACAAAGTTTGTTACTGAAATATATATATATATATATATATATATATATATATATATATATATATATATATATATATATATATATCACACACACACACACACACACACACACACACACACTGTGAACAAGATGTTCAGTATTTCTAGGTGGTAGCCAACTGGTGGTGTGAGAGAGACACAAGGAACAACAGAAGATGAAGTTGAAATCAGGCAGTTTTATTAAAGTATAATACTGTGGTGTGATGTAATCAAAACAAAGGAAAACAAAAACCTGCCACTCTGGGCGCTAACTACCACTTTCAGTTGCCCTGACTCAGCCTTACCCGAGCTAAACTCCAGGTAAGTAAAAAGAAACAGTTTGTACTGATGCTCACAGTATTCTGTGATACTTTTACTGCACAGTCCGGTGCAGTCTTGGGAACTCCGTTCCAGGGTTTCCTGGTTGCTGGCTCCTGCACCTTTCTTTGAAAGATCTCCACCACGTAATTTCTCCAGCTTGATTTTACAGGTCGTTTTTAAGCAAGCTTTGACCTTTTTAGACCATCCCTTAAATTATAGCCGGTTAAAACAGGCTCTGCAAGTTTTATACAGTCCCTTAAAGTGCAGCCTGTGTTCGCTTACTCAGTGCTTTTCAGCCCAGTTCATTTTTACACTTAAACAGTCCATTCAAACACAGCCATTTAATATTTATAAAGCCCATTCAAGTAAGACTGTTTGTTCAGCAACTGTTTTTATGCACTGCATACAAAACAACCTTCCTATTGATGGTGCGCTGGCACCGTTTACTTTTGTATCTAAAAATACCTCGCCGTCCTGGCTTGGCATTAACATTCATTTTGTAAAAGTGAAGCGCAGACCGTTCCCCAAAACAGTCCTTTTTATTCAGTGCTTTTCTCTTCCACATGTGATTACTGCACACAGTTATAAAGTGAAACCAGCAGCTTCTGGCTGAATAATATTTGAACAGATTTTTATTACTCACAGGCTCGTTCTGCTGCTTGAACTTGACTTTGTGCTACAGTTGTCTCCAGCACGACAATAATTGTAACAGTTCTTACTTTATTAAAGTCCTACCGAACAGGGCAGCCTTGGAACCGGAGCCTTTTTTAATCAAGCCTCCCGACAGCAGTCGCACACTCTGCTTTGCTTCGTCGTCTTGCTGCAATTCACCATGCGCTTTACGCAAGACTGCCTCCTCTCCAGTCTACTCTCCTTCTATCCAGGCTGCGCAAACGCCTTCACTGAATGCACATTTCTTCTGACAGGCTGGGGATCAACAACCTTCACTGCCGCCCTCTCACGTGTCTCGTTCCGGCTGGGTAATCGCCTTACAGAACACACCTCCCCCTAATTACTGTAGCGCTGCCTTATATATCCCAGGATCCCTGTACCATTAATCTCCTGACTTTTACCCCAACGGATCATGGGAAATGGAGTTTCTTAAACTGCAGCAGTAATACCGTTGTGTGTGTGTGTGTGTGTGTGTGTGTTCAATAGAAAGATACCAGATTTCCCACGTTTCTGAAATATTTTTCTTGCACCAAAACCTGATCATTCATCATAATATATATATATATATATATATATATATATATATATATATATATATATATATATATATATATATATATATATATAATGTGTCTGTGTGTATGTGTGTGTGTGTGTGTGTGTGTGTGTGTGTGTGTGCACTGCGTACCATTACACTGAAACCATTGCTCATCTTTTCACACCCAGGCAACATTGTGACCATGGCTGATGGTTTTCCCTTTGTGGAACACAATTGCCAGAGCTGAAAATGTTTTCCTATCAATTACACTCTGTCATGCTTGAAATTGGCAAGTGCTATATTAATTGCAATATCATATCATTCTAATAAAAAAAAATATGGGGGATAATTCTGTTTGAATTGGTGCAATATAAATCTGGTAATATGTACAATATGCTATAATACAACAAATATAATGGATATTAATATACAGATAATATATAAATATATACAAATAGCACACGCACACAATGTCTGCAAATGCAATATTCTATAATTAATAAACAATATGGGAGAATTAATTCCATGTTTGAATTTTAAAATGGTGCTATATAAATCTGGTGATATGGAGCAGTATATTTATTTTCTAACGCAGCACAAGTGACATTATTATTATTATTATTATTATTCCAGATAGGTCATTTTTGGTTGGAATAAATGTATAAAATGCATTCATGTTTTTACAAAATCATTTTCATTTCAGAATATTCTTTTAAAAACTGTAAACAGGAGCATTTATGTCTTGTTGTCAACGAGCATTGTGTTATTGTTCAACTTCGCTAAATGTGGACCTCAGTACCTACCTCAATGAAATCTGCACTGTAACAATGCTGTTGCTTGCAATTGCTGTAGTAGCTGCATGCTAGAGGTTGCGTCCCCACCTGTTTAATGTAATCTTAATTGTATAATAAGTAACACTATACACAGGGTCACTTTCATTTGTCATGTTTTATTATTTAAAAGCAGAGAGAGAGGTTAACAGTTTTAATACCGACAGCAACACAGATTTCTTTGTGGAATGGAACGGTATCATTGAACTCCCGACCGTACCAGAACAACAAAAGTGAGAGGGGAAAAAGAAAATGGTATTTCCTAAATTAAAAAAACATTTTATTATGATTATTATTATTATTTTCTTAGCAGATGCCCTTATCCAGGGCGACTTACAATTGTTACAAGATATCACATTATTTTTACATACAATTCCCCATTTATACAGTTGGGTTTTTACTGGAGCAATCTCGGTAAAGTACCTTGCTCAAGGGTACAGCAGCAGCGTCCCCCCACCTGGGATTGAACCCACGACCCTCCAGTCAAGAGTCCAGAGCTCTAACCACTACTCCACATTAGTTTCCCCCGTGTTTAAGGCACAAATACAAAAATCATTATCACGGATTACCAATTTTAATCCAGACAGAAACACAGATGTGACCCGTGTGTGCTGAACTATATATTCCATGTCTCCATATTCAGTGCCTCTGCCTAGTAACAACGTCAGACAGCAGTGACGTCAGACCATTATCTTTGGGGTTCAATTTCTGTAAAACTAGGCCCCCCCAAAAAATATTAATACCCTGTTGCACATCTACACCCCCGGGACTATGTGCATGCCAAGCGTGGTTCCCTAATTGCTATAGTTCGAGATAAAATTGTATAAAAAAGCATCTTAATCATTTCTTTAAAAAATGATTTTTACACCACTTTGTATCTCAAAACGTATTCAACCAAATGCTACCCGTTGACAGCGTATGTTGAGATTACCAATCTGACCACTCATAAAAATGTCTGTGCATATTGGTGGGATTTTACCTCCCTTTCAATCTGGTATAAAATCGACTTTAAAACCAGTCGCACAGACATTATGAATCCTGAGTAAAGGTACTGTGTGAACCTTATTTAAGTCTGTAAACGGCTTAGCTGTCCAGTTTTAGTTAGAACTGGAAGAAAAAGTATAGTTTAGTACTCCACGTGGGAGTTAGGTTTTTGTTTTGCTGTTTGTTTATTTTTGTAAATAAATAAAGTGCTTAAAGTACTGTTGTGTGTCTGATTTCTAAAGGGTACAACTGGAACCTTTAATATAATTCGGGCTTCTGATTTTCGGTTTTAACCGATAAAACACCCCCGATACAAAAAAAATGAAATCGGTGGATAGCCAATAAACACCAGAAAACACTGGAAAAAAACTGTGGAAATGGTTAATCAATTCACGTTTACTTTACCCTTTTCCCATTAAAAAATAAAACCAACTACAAAATAATAAAAAATACATTGCCCAGTGCTGCTGGGTAATGTCCCGCCTTCCTGACTTGCACCTATCATTGATTCGTTCTCAATACTTTAAACCCGCCCCAACTACTGAGTGAAAGCACATTCCTACATTTCTATTGGAGACTCCGCTGGTGAGATTTAAAACGAGATTACAATCAGGTTGGAGGCTTGTTAGCGGGATTTCAAGCTGCATTACAGTTAAGATACAGATGATTTAACCCTTTGCAGTCCATTTATTAATTGTGCGTCAGGCTCGCCAGGTCTAATTTATTTTCACACGCGCAGTTAATTTTAGACGCACTGTTTAAAAGTATTTTTTTCCCCACAGTCAAACGGGTTTAAATGGCCCTGCATAACAACAAAGCACTCACAAGGCATCTCCAGCCCCGCCCCACCCTTTCGTTCGCTATCGCTTTCACATATGCTACCAAATAAATAATAATAATAATAATAGTCGTACATACCGATCAATAATCTCCTGATGACTCGTTTTATCACCAAACTCTTCAATAATGCAATCCAAGTCATTATTTTATTGCTATAACATCTCGAAAAAGCTCTGCAAATGTCTGTGATAGTCTCTGTGCGCTGATACAGTAACACCCAGCTTGTTTCCTTATGACCGCCCCTATCTGATGCCAGGGGCAAGTATGACTATTGTGGTGAAATGTACAAAGATGCCTCCACACAAAAACCCCAGATGAATGTGCAAGTGACCGTAGGGATTTCGTTGTGGAAGACAGCAAAGGAAAGAAGGTACAACTTAAGTGTGCAAGTACTGTCCAGTTACTATACATATTGACAGAAAAAAAAAAACTCAAGCATTTTGGAAAGTAACCGAAAACACTAATTTCATACAGTACATCAAAAACGAAAGCCCCCAAAAAAACGATCTACATAAAACTCAAAAATAGCTAAAATAAGCACCAAAAAACACAATTAATAAAACTCGAAAAACAGAAGCCCTACATATAATATATAAATATGACTTAAATTTTTGTTTGCAGACATACAATGTATACTGACTTCCTGTTTTCTTGTTTATTTTGCTACCCAAACTATTTTTTATAAGGTATTTCAAATTGTTTTAATTTGCTTTTACATTTGTAAAATCATAAGAAAAGGTCAAAATTCATTTAAAACAGTAACTTTGAAATCTAATAGGTATCTTTGAAGCCATTCCAACCTTTTTCACATTTACCAAGTCAAACAATTTTTCAACCTTCCATAGTATTTTATAAAATGCTCCAAAATACAGGATGCATAATCACTTGGGATACAAACACTTTAACCTCTCAGAACTACATTTCCCATCATCCTCCTGCTCGTTGGTAAATCCATCTCAGTTGCATATGTGAGCAGGAGGATGATGGGAAATGCAGTTCTGAGAGGCCTGTGCGGGTACATGTGAAGCCACCTTGAGGCAGGGAATGCAATTTAAAACTTTAAAAAAGTGGTCAAAATGTAAAACAAAACACATGGGAACATGTAACACAATAAAATTAAAAGGTCCTTATGTACCCTTTAGTTTTGATGCTCCTAACAGCAAATACTACCTACATACACTGTAGTTAAATCAGTACGATAGAGCTGTTAATTGTCTGATACCATATGAAAAAAATACATTGAATAAAAAGAAAAATCAACTTACTTGTGGCGAAGATGATACGATAGATTTGTAGTACTGCAATGAAAGGAAAGCAACGATGAGCAAATGTTGCAAGTCGCAGTCTTTTTTTCTTCATTCTGAGATATTGTGAAATATTGGGTATATCTTCCAGTTGCCCTTTTGCCAAGGTCTTTAGAAGTACCCTTCACCATTTTTCAAGATTTCTTTTTCACACACTGTTTTTGTCTACTGCATGTAGACAAGATTAAATCGATCAATCTTTTTTTTTTTAATCGATCAAAGTCCACAGGTGTGACGAATCGATTAACACCCCTACTTCAGAAACACCTACATCAAGTATCACCTACACATATTTAAACAACAAACATCATTACACACAAAAAGCATCCTAATTCTAAGCTATTCAGCACAGTTACCTTCATTTGACTTAAGTCTCTTTTGAAATAATAAAGCACTCTTATGAAGAAGAAACAAGAATACCAATCCTGCGATGGTCGTTGCTCTGTGGTCCAGCCTGGAGGGATGCAAAAAGAAGCCCAGCGTTTACACCAGTTAGGAATCTTGGTGTGGTCTTTCACCCTAGCCTTACTTTCAAGTCACATATCTGCAATGTCTCCAAGGTATCGTTTTTTTCACCTTCGTAACATTGCTCGTCTGTGCCCTATGTTGTCTGTGCCTGATGCAGAAAGGCTAGTTCATGCCTTTGTTTCTTCCAAGCTCGATTATTGCAACTCGTTGTTTGCAGGTGTCTCCAAGGCTGCTATTAGCAGCCTATAATATATTCAGAACTACATTGCTCACATTTTACCTGGAACTAAACTGGATGCCCAGATTACATCGGTTCTTGCTTCTTTGCACTGGTTGCCGGTTGAGAGCAGGATTGATTTTAAAATACTGTTGTTAACCTATAAGGCTCTGAACGGTTTAGCTCCATGTTACATAGCTGGACTGCTTACACGTTACACACCCGTACGTAATCTACGTTCCTCATCCTCGGGTTTATTGGCAATACCCAAAACTAAGCTTCACTCCATGGGCGATGGGGCTTTTTGCCACTATGCGCCCAAACTTTGGAACGACCTTCCACAATCTATCAGGGGACCGTTGATGCTTTTAGAAAACAGTTAAGACACACTTTTACGTTCAGGCATTTTTATCATGATTTGGTTTTTGATTTGTGTAATTTCTTTTTATATTACCTATACTCTTAATATACTGTATGTATAGATGGTTCTCTGTGTTTTTTTGTGTTTGTACAGCACTTTGAGATGTGTGCTTTTAGGCGCTTTATAAAATGAAGATTATTATTTAGGATTATCTTGAGCCAGCGGTTTTGCCCAGTATAGGCATTAGTTACTGTGTTAATGCAGACAGGATGAACGGTTAACTTTCAGCAACCCATATGGAACGTCAAGATTTGCACTTCTCAGTGGAAGATGCATAGCTTCATTACTGGAGATGGGAGGGCACGTGACTTAGCCAATCAGTTGTTGTTTTTTTTTAAATAGAGGTCATATTTGTTTGTTCTGAAACCCGCCCCTAGATTGAAACAAAGGCAATTAAGTCCTGGCACGGTCCCATGTGTCCCCATCAATAGATGCTTATTGCTGAATTAATGATTGCAGTCTCAGTCACTGGGATATCTGAAAGCAACATCTCCCAAGAATTAAACATCTCAGCATGTCTCTCTCTTACCAGCGATGGTGTGAAATAGTGTCTCACACTGCGTCAGTTTTGTTGAAGCTCTGATATCTCCGACTGGAATGTTATCTTCTTGTCTGTAAATGCAGCCTGTGCAATAAACACTTCCGAGGTTTCTTTGTGAAGGAAAGAAAGGATTTTTAACTCTCTCTCTCTCATATATATATATCTATATATATATATATATATATATATATATATATATATATATATATATATATTTTTTTTAAAATCACATTACTCTTCAGTGACAGGGTTTTTGTCTTGTTAAGACGTTCTGGTTTTTAATGTGCTCCACCAGATGAAACCTTTCCCAGCATTCAGGGTTTCACTGCTGGGTGAATTCGTAGGTGTTTTCTGAGATTTTGTAACTGACTGAAACTCTTCTCACAGTCATTACAATGGTATGGCTTCTCTCCAGTGTGAATTCTTTGGTGTGCTTTTAAATGTTGCAACTGAGTGAAACTCTTCTCACAGTCATTACAGTGGTATGGCTTCTCTCCTGTGTGAATTCGTTGGTGTTTTTTAAGACTTCCTAATTCACTGAAGCACTTCTCACAGTAATTGCAGTGATAAGGTTTCTCTCCTGTGTGAATGCGCTGGTGTGATTGAAGATGTCCTAACTGTGTGAATCTCTTCCCACACTGAGTGCAGTGATGAGGTTTCTCTCCTGTGTGCACACGCTCGTGTGTTTTCAGATGTGATAAACAATTGAATCTCTTCCCACAATCAGCACAGTGAAATGGAGTCCCTCCTGTGTGATTTCCCTTGTCAGTTTTAGGGGAGCCTAACTGACGGGAGCTCTTCCCACCTTTAATAGAACAAGGCAAGGTCTTCAAGTTGCCCTGAGTTTCAGAATTGTTGACACACACAGACTGTGCAGTCTCTTTAACTGAGCAAGTTTTGATTTTTTTTATATGTTCTTCATGGGTCACCTCTCTGTGTTTCTTGCACTGCAGTTTGCCACTAGAAGAGTGGGGTGATGGAGTGGAGTCGTGTTCTCCTTCATCTACTGTAGAAGCTAAAGAAAGAAAGAGACCAAGGTTATTGTACAGCACTTTTAAAAACATTCATTCTTATGCAGGGCTTCTCCTCATAACCATGGACAACTCCTATAGCTAACTGCACATTTAGAGAATACAATCAAAATCCACTTATCAGTCCTGTTATTGTTATTATTATTATTATTATTATTATTATTATTATTATTATTATTTATTTCTGAGCAGACACCCTTATGCAGGGTGACTTACAATTGTTACAAGATATCACATTATTTATACATACAATTACCCATTGATACAGTTGGGTTTTTACTGGAGCAATCTAGGTAAAGTACCTTGCTCAAGGGTACAGCAGCAGTGTCCCCCACCTGGGACAGGTCAGGAGTCCAGAGCACTAACTCCACACTGCTGCCCCAATGTTAGCCTTCTTTTATTACCACCACATTGAAATTTGCCGGCCAGAATATCAATGATGACAAGTGCCTGATAATATCACGTTGATTATTAACACACTCTGTTAATATCACTCACATGTACCAGTCACTGATTTCCACCCCACTTAATATCACGTTGACAAATAAAAGTATAAGATCAGGTTGACATGTAAGTGCTGTATTGAAATGTTTCTTCTGGTGACATTTAGCAACCCACTGATGATACATGTGATCCCAGCATCACTATAAAGCTGTGGCAAACAGTCTACCAGAAACAGGGAAAAGGGAAATATCTAACAACATCTGAAAGTGGCATACTAGTGGGTGTACATCTAGCACATGTCACAGTAGCAAGGACAGTTATGTTGCAACTTGCAAGCCACTGACATAGTGGTCAGGTTAAACTGAGCTAGCATGACTAAAGTATAATTACCTCTAAATCCCAGTTCACATTCAGGTGGACAATCATCACACAGGCTGGATCCCAGCTTGTTGTTCTCCTCAAGTGTACAGATATTATTTTCAGTAGGAAGTTCCTCTGCGATGGGGACACATTCCTGTTCTATGAATTCCTCTTTAATAGGAACACATTTCTGTTGAGGGACCTCTCCATCTTTAACAAATGTCATCTCTGTACCCTGCTTTAGACTTGCACACCACTCCTGGTCAAAGGACTCCTCTTGTGTGTAAACTGCTTCTGTCCAAACTGCTTCAGATTTAGACATAGCATGGCTCTCTGTGAGATCTGTGTGAAAGAAAATTGTACTCAATTAGAACACTTACTTACTATCCAGGTTCCTCTACAAAGCCAGCCCCTTGTCAATATTCTACTCAGAGATGTCATTGGGTCATTCTGGTGGAACAATTTATGAGAAGGTGTTTATTTTATTTATAAATGGATATAGTGGGCCCAGTTACATTCCCCTGAGCTGGGAATGAGGCTGGATCCAGCATTGCTTCTAAAGTATCTGTGGTAGAGGGGTGATCAATGCCTCCACTAGGTGATGTAAGCATATGACATGGTTTATTCAGATTTCCAGAAAGCTTTTGACAAAGTCACGCATAAAAGATTAATTCTCAAACAGAACGTAGTAGGGATTCAAGGAAATGCATGCACATGGATTAGGGAGTGGTTAAAATATAGAAAACAGAAAGTACTGATTAGTGGAGAAACCTCAAAATGGAGCAAGGTAACCAGTGGTGTACCACAGGAATCATAGGAACATAAGAACATAAGAAAGTTTACAAACGAGAGGAGGTCACTCAGCCCATCTTGTTCGTTTGGTTGTTAGTAGCTTATTGATCCCAGAATCTCATCAAGCAGCTTCTTGAAGGGTCCCAGGGTGTCAGTATTAGGTCCTCTGCTATTCCTAATCTACATTAATGATTTAGATTCCTGTACTGCAAGCAAACTTGTTAAATTTGCAGACGACACAAAAATAGGAGGAGTGGCAAACACTGTTGCAGCAGCAAAGGTCATTCAAAATGATCTGGACAGCATTCAGAACTGGGCAGACACATGGCAAATGACATTTAATAGAGAAAAGTGTAAAGTATTGCATGCAGGCAATAAAAATGTGCATTATAGATATCATATGGGAGATACTGAAATTGAAGAAGGGAACTATGAAAAAGACCTTGGAGTTTATGTTGACTCAGAAATGTCTTCCTCTAGACAATGTGGAGAAGCTATAAAAAAGGCAAACAAGATGCTCGGATATATTGTGAGGAGTGTTGAATTTAAATCAAGGGAAGTAATGTTAAAACTTTACAATGCATTAGTAAGACCTCATCTAGACTATTGTGTTCAGGTCTGGTCACCTCGTTACAAAAAGGATATTGCTGCTCTAGAAAGATTTCAAAGAAAAGCAACAAGAATTATCCCGGGTTTAAAAGGCATGTCGTATGCAGACAGGCTAAAAGAATTGAATCTATTCAGTCTTGAACAAAGAAGACTACGCGGCGATCTGATTCAAACATTCAAAATCCTAAAAGGTATAGACAATGTCGACCCAGAGGACTTTTCTAACCTGAAAAAAGAAACAAGGACCAGGGGTCACAAATGGAGATTAGATAAAGGGGCATTCAGAACAGAAAATAGGAGGCACTTTTTTACACAGAGAATTGTGAGGGTCTGGAACCAACTCCCCAGTAATATTGTTGAAGCTGACACCCTGGGATCCTTCAAGAAGCTGCTTGATGAGATTCTGGGATCAATAAGCTACTAACAACCAAACGAGCAAGAAGGGCTGAATGGCCTCCTCTCGTTTATGAACTTTCTTATGTTCTTATCTTCTTCTTATGTCAGTCGTCATCTGGAGTGTTCTGTTTGTTAAGGATGTTTGCTTTTTACAGCTAACAGTAACTCCATCCATTTCTTTTTTGTGATCAAATATTTATTGGGGACATCCACAGTAATTTCTGAATGTTTTCATTTCAAATGGTGAAGCACTGAACGTGTTTCTGTGGTATGTCGATTTTGTTTGGCATAATTATTTACATACCACGGTTTTCTTGCCTGGTTCCTCAAAATACTTCCAAACGTGGCTTTGCATCGTTCCTTTGTTTAGAGATGCCATTTTATTAAAAATATATAACAAACTTCAGAAAAAAATTGCTTGTCACGCCCACTGCACCAATGAAACGCCAGATCGACTGAGAATAAACCCCGCCCCAGTGGCAATCTTTCTGTTGCACCAATTAGAAAAACTATTTGGAGGCAATTGCCAAACCCCTTCCTTTTTATAATATCCACCCTTACTGTGGCACTAGAGCAGTAGTATATGCGACGGACTACTGATGATAAATTACTCAAATTAATACATTTAAAAAATATGTTTGGTGAAATTTGTCACGTGATTGATTATAAGTTGAGCATATTATTCACCATTTAACCACTTCTTTGGAGTTCATACGTTTAAAATTCCCATTCCTACTTGTTACCATTTACTTCCCATCTCAGCATAATTGTGTGTCACTTAAAATGTTTACAACATCAATAAAATAAAACTTAAGGTTGGAGCGATGCCTAATTTTTCACTGTCGATATATCATTCTCCAAAAAAGCAGATGTATCAATTTATCGATGTTATGAAAGGGTAAAAAAAATACATGTAATACATGTGGAGCTGTGGATTACTGTTTAACATTAATAGTAACACTTTTAAAACTATTCTGCATATTAAGTTGATTACATCTGTTTATGCATATATATATATATATATATATATATATATATATATATATATATATATATATATATATATATATATATATATAATTTAAAGCAAAATCCCCCCAAAAAGGTAGTTTAAATCCATAACAAACCAAGAGAAAAAATATTTTTAAAAAAGTTATCACTGTCCACAGCAGTATAGTAACAAGAGTGTTGTCCATTGCTTATATTTGAATTGTGTTAAGGAACATTGTCCACATTTTGTAGAGATTTCATTTAAGAGATAAATGGCACTTGCTTACAATCTGCCCAGCATTACTGAATACCTGCTCAATAGGGGGTGATGTTGTCAGGATGCTTTAATACTTCTGACCAGAGACACAACGTTTGGAATGATCTTGGTTGTTTTTCTTCATTTTTACTCCAGGGTAGTTCTGATGAATAAATGCAGATTTTGTTTGAAGTTTTGTAGGGTACCATCTCATTAAATGGTTACGCAGATTAGTTGTGCTACCGAAGTATCCCAAACATTACTTTCTTTACCTTACTTGTTTTCCATCTTACTTTTAGAAAATAATTGCCCAGCATTGGAAGGCATTGTATTTGTAGCTCGCTCGATACAGTATTTGTTCTATCACAACGCTCTTAACTTGCTCTGTTACTTTGAAGACTCCTGCACATTTGCAATCCCATCAGTAAACACTCACAGGGGGCAGGGCAGGGGGGAGGTGGTGAGCTCAATCACATGCAGATTCAGAGAGTCAGACCTGAGGGGAGCAGAGAAGCTCTGCGCTTAATGCAATAACTGATTCCAAATTCAATCAAAACTGCCCTTTGCTTAAACCCTTTACACAAAAATGGCACACAGGCTTGACTATCGATAGTTGTCAAACGATAGAATGCATCGATGCATCGTCTCAGCCTTACTAAAAACTAACAATGATAAAGTTTGTATTAATGGTAAACAAGCCTGTGGGGCTGTGCGAGGGTGAAGACCTGGGTTGCTTCGCTCTATGACCAGGTCGTCAGGTTGACTGTAACCTTTTCTCAATTAAGTAAATTATTTTATAAAGCCATGTATAATAACGGGTCATCACTGGATAATGATGAGGCAGACCCAGAGCATTGGGTGTTGACACACCACACAGGTGTGCAGATTTAATTAACACAAGGGCTGACACTAGGGTACCAACAGTGGTAGCCCTAGAGTCACATTTAATAAAGAAAACAAAACCAATCTAAAAAATAAACGTTTGTCACGCAAATGGCGAGTGCTAGTCTCACTAAAAGAAATGTCCCGCTCCAGGAACCGACTACACTATGAAAGCCCTCTCTATACACTGGGATCAACACCCCCTAAACTAACCTACTTCTGAGCTCAGCGCAGCATTCCCGGGCACAGCCCCCAACCAATCGGGACCTCCCGATCAGCTCAGAGCCTAACTGCTCAACTGGTTGCCCAGCAACGCACCTCAGCTGCACACACAGGTCTCCTCCCTGCCACAGACCTCAAGGCACAAAGTGCAGTGTTTCACAAATAAACACACAGGGTTTAAAAACACATGAATATTGTTGCACTGTGTTGTGTCCATCAGCATCAGCAACCCACAAATATATGATTAAGTTGCCCAGACTTAAAAATCAATCATTTATCAACAAATATAATTTGCAGGCAAACAGTTTAATCAAACATAAAAACCTAATTTGCTGCTGTATATTGATATCAAAGCTCATAAATCATTATCCTAGCCCTCTGCAATATGGTTTGTTAAAGTCTCAATGGGACTATAGCTTGTTTAATTTGCTACTCACAGTTTACTCCATACAAGATATCACTGTACCTGAAGGACAGCCATTGAAGTCTCCTAATTAGACAGGTCAAGATTTACCAATATAGACTAGTACTGTCTTATAGTTCATAGAATACTCATTTAAATCTTAATAATCTAGGTGAGATATACAATCACAAGCAGTACTTTCTTATAAGAACATAAGAAGGTTTACAAACGAGAGGAGGCCATTCAGCCCATCTTGCTCGTTTGGTTGTTAGTAGCTTATTGATCCCAGAATCTCATCAAGCAGCTTCTTGAAGGATCCCAGGGTGTCAGCTTCAACAACATTACTGGGGAGTTGGTTCCAGACCCTCACAATTCTCTGTGTAAAAAAAGTGCCTCCTATTTTCTGTTCTGAATGCCCCTTTATCTAATCTCCATGTGTGACCCCTGTTTTTTTTCAGGTCGAAAAACAATCAAAAGTGGCTGAAGAGAAATTCGAACCCATAAAATTGATAAAAATGTACTTAAACAGTTAAAATGACCAAGCAATACCATCAGAAAAGGTCAATCTTACCTTGAAATAATCCCTGGTTCTCGTTCCTCTGAAAGTCTTGTTCATTGCAGTCGGGGTTCATGTTTCTGAGAGGTTGTTTAATGTCTGCATCTGCAGCGTTCATGCATTCCCGCACTGCTTTCAACTCGCTCTCTGATATTTCCAATCTCAGCTTCAGGCTTTCATTCTCTTTCTCCTTTCCAGCCAGTTCGATTTGTAATTCATTGAATTTACTGCCAAAAACGTGTGTAATTTCACACAAGACGATGTCTACAGCCGTTTTCACTGCGTGCTCGATAGTAGAGGCGAGCTCGTCTTGAAGGAACGAAACGGAGATACTGACGTCCATCTTCGCTTATTTTAGTTTAAGAATCCTCTAGTTTTAATGTATTTTTCTTTTATTTTACTGGAGAATTAACATTCATATAAAATTCGTACTTCTTCTGGTGTGATAAAAAAAGAAAAGAAACAACAGACTCGTTTTACTTTTGCGAGCAATAACTTTCACCCTGCACTCTGCCTGAGCTCTTAAATAAAACAGAAAATGGACTCTGTTTCTGAACTCGATGTTTCAATTTCCTGTCAGGAAACGAAAACGTCACTAGCAGTAGGCTTGCCCGAGTACTGAAATGAAAGCGTCAGTAATAGTGGGCGTGGCTTTTTGGAATCGTCGCGTGTTATTGGCTACAGAAATGCTGGCTGCGTTCGCGTTACTCCTAAAAAGTCTGCGATGCAGTCGGGAGTCTGCGCCTGACGTCACGGTCTGCGTAGACGGAGCGACGACAGCTTTGGGAGGTCTCCCAGCACAGTCGACTGACCGACTAGATTGATTTTCTGATTGCAGAAGACTATTTTTTTTTTTTTCACTGTTCCCATACAGTTTTCTATGGAGGATATTATTATTATGTGTTTATTTAGCAGACGCCTTTATGCAAGGCGACTTACAGAGGCTAGGGTGTGTGAACTATGCATCAGCTGCAGAGTCACTTACAACTACGTCTCACCCGAAAGACGGAGCACAAGGAGGTGAAGTGACTTGCTCAGGGTCACACAATGAGTCAGTGGCTGAGGTGGGATTTGAACCGGGGACCTCTTGGTTACAAGCCCTTTTCTTTAACCACTGGACCACACAGCCTCACATATTCCATGCCAAAATTATAAATAAACAAATACACACATGAATATGTAAATAAATGTTGAAATAAATAAATACATGTTGAAATAATTAAATACATGGACAATTATTTATTTATTCATTTATTCTTGTATTTACTTTTAATTTGGCATGGAATATCCTCCATAGTTTTACTAGTCTTGTTTAAAAGCATAATATATGTACCGGTATTTGCAGGGTTAGACTCAAGGGTGAACGCAGGTGGACGCCGTGCACTCACTTTTTTTTTGGGCGGTCAGTGCAATTTTTCATTACGATTTTTGTAAAACAAAAATCAATGAATAAAATATAAAATACTATATGAAGTGCATCCCCCACCATAAATAACTTCAAATTGCATCGATTTTCCGTGCTGACATCTGCATGAGTCTTGACAAAGTGAACACGCCCCCTCTCACACACACACACACACACACACACACACACACACACACACACACACACACACACACACACACACACACACACACACACACACACACACACACACACACACACACACACATAAGAAATAGAAGAGTCCATTTTTTATCTTCGTCACCAACCGTAAAACCGCCATCGTGTATTTTAAGAACGTTAATACAGGATGAAGAGGAGGAGTAGGCCTATGGAAGATTGTTTTGTTCCTGTCGGTAAGACGATAGTGACACAAGAGCAGTATTTGACTGGGGGTGGACGCGGTCCACTTACTTTTTTGGTGAAACAGCATTTTTCACACTCTCGTCATTATTATATATCTTGAATAGTAGCCTATTTTATTTCTCTCCAATACTTCATCCTTGTCTGTATGTGATCTGTGATACTATATTGCATGTAAAAGGGCACAAGTGTTTGGCTATTGTTAGTTTTTGTTTGCGATCTGCACCTACACGGTCTTTTTTAAGGCTTTTTCTTTGTAAGAGCTTTAAGATCCTTTTAATGAAAGACGCTACCTAATATAAAGATTATGATGAGAGTTATTATTATTATTATTATTATTATCATTATTAGGAAGGTGAAGTTGTGACGTCAAGGCCTTGTTATTACCCTCTCTCTTTTTGTGGATGATATATCGTTGTTCTCCGGTTTTAAATAATCATTGTGTAATCCTAACATTTTTTTTAACATTGTCAGACATTTGATTGTAACTGTTTAAACACTTTTCTTTGGGACCAGTTAGGAGATGTAAAACAATATATATGGAGGTGGGATTTGAACCGGGGACCTCCTGGTTACAAGCCCTTTTCTTTAACCACTGGACCACACAGCCTCCTTTACGGTAAACCGCGGTATAAACTGCCACGGTTTTGAAACCACAACCATTTTTCTATACCATGATTGCCGAGTTCACACGGTTTAAGGTGATATGGACACGTTTTTTTATTCACCGTTTGTATAGTAAGCAAACTTGTTAAATTTGCAGACGACACAAAAATAGGAGGAGTGGCAAACACTGTTGCAGCAGCAAAGGTCATTCAAAATGATCTAGACAGCATTCAGAACTGGGCAGACACATGGCAAATGACATTTAATAGAGAAAAGTGTAAGGTACTGCATGCAGGCAATAAAAATGTGCATCATAAATATCATATGGGAGATGCTGAAATTGAAGAAGGGAACTATGAAAAAGACCTAGGAGTTTATGTTGACTCAGAAATGTCTTCATCTAGACAATGTGGGGAAGCTATAAAAAAGGCCAACAAGATGCTCGGGTATATTGTGAAAAGTGTTGAATTTAAATCAAGGGAAGTAATGTTAAAACTTTACAATGCATTAGTAAGACCTCACCTAGAATATTGTGTTCAGTCCTGGTCACCTCGTTACAAAAAGGATATTGCGGCTCTAGAAAGAGTGCAAAGAAGAGCGAACAGAATTATCCCGGGTTTAAAAGGCATGTCGTATGCAGACAGGCTAAAATAATTAAATCTATTCAGTCTTGAACAAAGAAGACTACCCTGTGATCTGATTGAAGCATTCAAAATTCTAAAAGGTATTGACAATGTCGACCCAGGGGACTTTTTCGACCTGAAAAAAGAAACAAGGACCAGGGATCACAATTGGAGATTAGATGAAGGAGCATTCAGAACAGAAAATAGGAGGCACACAGGAATTGTGAGGGTGTGGAACCAACTCCCCAGTAATGTTGTTGAAGCTGACACCCTGGGATCCTTCAAGAAGCTGCTTGATGAGATTCTGGGATCAATAAGCTACTAACAACCAAACAAGCAAGATGGGCTGAATGGCTTCCTCTCGTTTGTAAACTTTCTCATGTTCTTATGTGTAAAACAACTGAAATGGGTACATTTTTCCGTCAACAAATATTTGCGCTTCTGCAGTGCTAGATTACACTATCACAAATTCACAATAAATATATGGCACATTAATAATGCAGACTTATAATAAATGTAAAATTAGCAAAATGCTTTGCTGGTAGAATTGTCTTGTTTTACAGCAATACAATGTCAATGTATTGTTTACTTTAACAGTATGTTTCATATCAGGTATCCCCCCTTCATGACAGTCTGAACCCCCCCCCCCCTCATGACAGTCTGAACCCCCCTTCATGACAGTCTGAACCCCCCCCCCCCCTTTCATGAAAGTCATGAAAGGTGTTATCAAGAATATTGCCATCTTGACGAGCACATCAACCCGGGAATTTTTTTTTAATGCGAGCAAAGCGAGGTGGTTAATTATTTAAGATGAATGCAGTGAGCTGGGAATTTTTTAAGGCGAGTAAAGCTGCTAGCATCAATAAATTAAAAGTAAATCAGCTCATTTTTGCTGTTTAATCTACTATTTGTTATTGTAAACAAGTAAAACTCCAAAGAAAAGTACCTGGTATTGCCAGACAGTCTCCCATCCAAGTACCAACCAGACATGAAAATTATTATTTTATTTCTTAGCAGACACCCTTATCCAGGCCAACTTACAATTGTGACATACAATTACCCATTTATACAGTTGGGTTTTTTTACTGGACCAATCTAGATAGAGCAGCAATGTGTTCCCCACCTGGGATTGAACTCATGACTCATGACGCATAGTGCTCTAACCACTACTCCACAGATGCTGCAAGTGACGAATCACTAGTGTCTCATTGTATAACTAAATCTCGGCAGTTTCCAACAAGTTTCTCTAACTTGTACGAGGAACTACCATTCCTCTCAATATATATATATATATATATATATATATATATATATATATATATATATATATATATATATATATATATATAAAATAAAACATGAAACTTGTACTTTTTATATAGGTATATAAATGTCAATTGCTGTGGATAAAAGCATCAGCCAAATCAATTAATATGACATGTATTTTTCTGGCTTGCTATTTATTAATTTATTAATTTATTTATACATTTATAATATAAACATGTATTTATTTCTACATTTACCTATTTAAAAATATTTATTTATAAATGTATTTACTCCTATATGCATTTATTTATTTCTACCGAATAAATTATATTCCTTTATTTATTTTTAATTAAATGAGGAACTACAATTTATCAGAGATTTAGACAAGGAAGCTACATGCCACTCTTGTGTACAATTCCATTCTATGTTATCTGGAAAATGGATATTTTCAAACAGGAAATAGAACATTTCTAGAATCAAGCTTAAAAATGAACGCATTTCAACAACTGCGCAGTGGCACAGCAGGCTAAGGCTGTGTGCTCTTCAAGGATCTAATGTTACAAGTTCAAACAACAGTATTTTTTGTGCGATATGTGCAGTTTTCAAACATAAATACATTGTTTATATAAATTGCGTGGCTATCAAACTGTTTGCATTCCCTGGTTTATTTTGATGTTGATCACATGAAGATGTCCAGTTATTTAGCTTTGTTGTATTGAAAAGTCGCTACACACTCAAAGTAAGAAATGGAAGCGGAAGTGAACAACAATTTTACCTTAGGTTTGACAACTTATATATCATTGTGTATAAGAGATATTTATGTTTTTTTTCACATTTAATGTAAGAAAGTTTCAGACTTTTGGTACTGGTACAGATGGTAATTCTAAGTGATTTAGTTTTGCTGCTGCAACATGGTAAAAACAGCAAAACTCTGAGTTTCTGATAAGTCTTTCTAACTTGTACGAGGAACTACCGTTCCTTTCACTTAATCCATGTATGTGAGACAGTTATTGTAGTCCATACAGAAATGCTCAGTTTTTTTATTTTTCTTAAAAATATTTCCCAACATAAAACCAATGTCACCTTACAATAACTGATTTTGAGTTTCAGTGTTTTAAAATAAAATATCAAACAGAACGAAATTTCAATGTACCATTTGTAATTCAGTAATATGAGAGAATTGGTCAGGGGTCTGAATACTTTTGCAAGGCACTGTATATATATTATTATTTATTATTATTATTTGTTTATTTAGCAGACGCCTTTATCCAAGGTGACTTACAGAGACTAGGGTGTGCGAACTATGCATCAGCTGCAGAGTCACGTACAATTATGTCTCACCCAAAAGACGGAGCACAAGGTGGTTACGTGACTTGCTCAGGGTCACACAATGAGGCAGTGGCTGAGGTGGGATTTGAACTGGGGATCTCCTGGTTACAAGCACTTTTCTTTAACCACTGGACCACACAGCCTCCATATATATATATATATATATATATATATATATATATATATATATATATATATATATATATATATATATATATATATATATATATATATATATATATATATATATATATATACACACACATATATATACATACATATACATATATATACATACATATACATATATATACATACATATACATATATATACATACATATATATATATATATATATATATATATATATACACACACACACACACACACACACAGTACTGTGCAAAAGTTTTAGGCAGGTGTGAAAAAATGCTGTAAAGTAAGAATGCTTTCAAAAATAGACATGTTAATAGATTTTATTTATCAATTAACTAAATGCAAAGTGAGTGAACAGAAGAAAAATCTAAATCAAATCCATATTTGGTGTGACCACCCTTTGCCTTCAAAACAGCATCAATTCTTCTAGGTACACTTGCACAAAGTCAGGGATTTTGTAGGCATATAGTCAGGTGTATGATTAAACAATTATACCAAACAGGTGCTAATGATCATCAATTCAATATGTAGGTTGAAACACAATTATTAACTGAAACAGAAACAGCTGTGTAGGAGGAATAAAACTGGGTGAGGAACAGCCAAACTCAGCTAACAAGGTGAGGTTGCCTAAGACAGTTTACTGTCAAAAGTCATACACCATGGCAAGACTGAGCACAGCAACAAGACACAAGGTAGTTATACTGCATCAGCAAGGTCTCTCCCAGGCAGAAATTCCAAGGCAGACAGGGGTTTCCAGATGTGCTGTCCAAGCTCTTTTGAAGAAGCACAAAGAAACGGGCAACGTTGAGGACCGTAGACGCAGTGGTCGGCCAAGGAAACTTACTGCAGCAGATGAAAGACACATCATGCTTATTTCCGTCGCAATCGGAAGATGTCCAGCAGTGCCATCAGCTCAGAACTGGCAGAAAACAGTGGGACCCTGGTACACCCATCTACTGTCTGGAGAAGTCTGGTCAGAAGTGGCCTTCATGGAAGACTTGCGGCCAAAAAGCCATACCTCCGGCGTGGAAACAAGGCCAAGCGACTCAACTATGCACGAAAACACAGGAACTGGGGTGCAGAAAAATGGCAGCAGGTGCTCTGGACTGATGAGTCAAAATTTGAAATATTTGGCTGTAGCAGAAGGCAGTTTGTTCGCCGAAGGGCTGGAGAGCGTACACGAATGAGTGTCTGCAGGCAACAGTGAAGCATGGTGGAGGTTCCTTGCAAGTTTGGGGCTGCATTTCTGCAAATGGAGTTGGGGATTTGGTCAGAATTAATGGTCTCCTCAATGCTGAGAAGTACAGGCAGATACTTATCCATCATGCAATACCATCAGGGAGGGATCTGATTGGCCCAAAATTTATTCTGCAGCATGACAACGACCCCAAACATACAGCGAAAGTCATTAAGAACTATCTTCAGCGTAAAGAAGAACAAGGAGTCCTGGAAGTGATGGTATGGCCCCCACAGAGCCCTGATCTCAACATCATCGAGTCTGTCTGGGATTACATGAAGAGAGAGAAGCAACTGAGGCTGCCTAAATCCACAGAAGAACTGTGGTTAGTTCTCCAAGATGTTTGGGCCAACCTACCTGCCGAGTTCCTTCAAAAACTGTGTGCAAGTGTACCTAGAAGAATTGATGCTTGATGCTGTTTTGAAGGCAAAGGGTGGTCACACCAAATATGGATTTGATTTAGATTTTTCTTCTGTTCACTCACTTTGCATTTAGTTAATTGATAAATATAATCTATTAACATGTCTATTTTTGAAAGCATTCTTACTTTACAGCATTTTTTCACACCTGCCTAAAACTTTTGCATAGTACTGTACATATATATATATATATATATATATATATATATATATATATATATATATATATATATATTGTGAGGGAGTGGGCTCTCTGATTAAAGATATGGAGGACCCTGGGGATTAGGAGAGGACACTCCATCTTGGTAACACTGAAGTAACAGGAGGCCATTTTGCTAAAGGCCTCCTAATTGGAATTAAATTATTTGTTAATTGTTTTGGCAGTTGGCGGATTGGGGTAAATTAGAGCCAGCTGCCCACACTTGTTACTGTGGGGCATATAAACCTCACAGTTGGTTAATTCAGGGCTGTCAGTTTGGAGAAGGCAGTCAGGTAAAGTGAGTACTGTGTGTACTGGATTGGAGGTTTGGGTCGGTAAGCAGCTTAGCTGCCAGACGGTCAGTCAGGGACTGTACTGGGTTTAGGTAGTACTCATGAGACAAGTTAGGTTTTGTTTTGTTTATTTTGTTTGGCTGTAATTGCAAATAAAGATACAGGCACTGTCCTGTTTAACTGAGAATCAAGTGTAAAACTGCTTTATTTTTGTATCAGAATACAGGGCTGGTAAGAGCGGACACCTGGAACAGTAAATACAGAGTGCTGAATATGTGCAGAATATATATATAGTGTATTGTTGGTTATATTAACAATAAAAGCATGTACAGCGGTTTTGCCCAGTATAGGCATTAGTTACTGTGTTAATGCACAGGAAATGGTGAACTTTCAGCAACCCATATGTAACATCAAGATTTACCCTTCTCAGTGGAAGATGCACAGCTTTATTACCAGCATATGGGAGGGCACGTGGGCACGTGACTTAGCCAATCATATAAACATTCTATTATCTTTTTTTTATTTTTTAAATAGAGGTCATATTTGTTTAGTTCTGTGACCTGCCCCTAGATTGGCTGACACGTCCAGTACATTTTAAAATACAGCAACTGGACATCGGTGGTTGCTTTTACTGAGTACTAAGTTTTGCAGATGTACCATGCTTTTGTCGGAAACAGTTGCCTGTCCATGTAATGTTTTATGTTTAGCTTGAAGCAGGCAATGCTGTTTTCAATGAAGTTGTAACAAATTTCTGATGAAGGCAAATATCTGTAGTTGCTCTCAAATCAAAACACACAAATCTCAAGATTTCTCGAAAAATTATTGTAATAGTAATATTATAAGACTGCAGACTATGTATGCTCACGTAGACAGCCAGACGGCAGTTCAGTCATATTTGTTTTGTTCTGATACCCGCCCCTAGAGAGAAACAAAGGCAATTAAGTCCTGGCAGGGACCCATGTGTCCCCATCAATAGATGCTTATTGCTGAATTAATGATTGCAGTCTCAGTCACTGGGATATCTGGAAGCAACATCTCCCAAGAATTAAACATCTCAGCATGTCTCTCTCTTACCAGCGATGGTGTGAAATAGTGTCTCACACTGCGTCAGTTTTGTTGAAGCTCTGATATCTCCGACTGGAATGTTATCCTCTTGTCTGTAAATGCAGCCTGTGCAATAAACACTTCCGAGGTTTCTTTGTGAAGGAATGTTTATATATATATATATATATATATTTTTAAATCACATTACTCTTCAGTGACAGGGTTTTTGTCTTGCTAAGACGTTCTGGTTTTCAATGTGCTCCACCAGATGAAGCCTTTCCCAGCATTCAGGGTTTCACTGCTGGGTGAATTCGTTGGTGTTTTTTAAGACTTCCTAATTCTCTGAATCTCTTCTCACAGTCATTACAGTGATAAGGTTTCTCTCCTGTGTGACTGTGCTGGTGTTTTTTTAAATGTTGTAACTGAGTGAAACTCTTCTCACAGTCATTACAGTGGTATGGCTTCTCTCCTGTGTGAATTCGTTGGTGTATTTTTAAATGTTGTAACTGAGTGAAACTCTTCTCACAGTCATTACAGTGGTATGGCTTCTCTCCTGTGTGAATTCGTTGGTGTTTTTTAAGATCTCCTAATTCACGGAAGCACTTCTCACAGTAATTGCAGTGATAAGGTTTCTCTCCTGTGTGAATGCGCTGGTGTGCTTTTAAATGTTGTAACAGAGTGAAACTCTTCTCACAGTCATTGCAGAGATAAGGTCTCTCTCCTGTGTGAATGCGCTGGTGTGATTGAAGATGTCCTAACTGTGTGAATCTCTTCCCACACTGAGTGCAGTAATGAGGTTTCTCTCCTGTGTGAACACGCTTGTGTGTTTTCAGATGTGATGAACAACTGAAACTCTTCCCACAATCAGCACAGTGAAATGCAGTCCCTCCAGTGTGATTTCTCTTGTCAGTTTTAGGAGATCCTAAATGACAGGAACTCTTCCCACCTTTAGTAGAGCAAGGCAAGATCTTCAAGTTGCCCTGAGTTTCAGAATTGTTGACACACACAGCCTGTGCAGTCTCTGTACTCTGCAGAGTAAGTGGTGGTCTGTCTTGCTCAGTTAAAATGAATTCTTTACAAGTTTTGAATTTCTTTATATGTTCTTCATGGATCATCTCTCTGTGTTTCTTGCTCTGCGGTTTGCCACTGGAAGAGCTTTTGCTGTGGATTGATGGAGTGGAGTCATGTTCTACTTCATCTACTGTAGAAGTGAAAGAAAGAAAAAAAGGAGACAAAGGTTATTTTACAGCATTCTTAAACATTCATTCTTATGCAGGGCTTCCCCTCATAACCATGAACAACTCCTAGAGTGTGAACTGCACATTTAGAGAATACAATCGAAATCCACTTAAAAATCACTCCTGTTAATGTTAGCCTTCTTTTATTACCACCACATTGAAATTCGCCGGCCACAATATAATGGGTATCAATGATGACAAGTGCCTGAGAATATCACTTTGATTAGTAACACACTCCTGTTAATATCACTCACATGTACCAGTCACTGATTTCCACCCCACTTAATATCACTTTGAGGAATAAAAGTATAAGATCAGGTTTACATGCAAGTGCTGTGTTGAAATGTTTCTTCTGGTGACACTTAGCAACCCGACTGGATTTGGCATCACCCATTGATCAGACATGTGATCCCAGCACCACTATAAAGCTGTGGGAGCAGCACAACTGCAAACAGTCTACCAGAAACAGGGAAAGGCAAAGATCTAACAGCATCTGAAAGTGGCATACTGGTGGGTGTACATCTAGCACATGTCACAGTAGCAAGGACAGTTATGTTGCAACTTGCAAGCCACTGACATAGTGGTCAGGTTAAACTGAGCTAGCATGACTAAAGTATAATTACCTCTAAATCCCAGTTCACATTCAGGTGGACAATCATCACACAGGCTGGATCCCAGCTTGTTGTTCTCCTCAAGTGTACAGACATGATTTTCAGTAGGAACTTCCTCTGCGATGTGGACACATTCCTGTTCTATGAATTCCTCTTTAATAGGAACACATTCCAGTCGAGGGACCTCTTCATCTTTCACACATGTCAGCTCTGTAACCTGCTTTAGACTTGCACACCACTCCTGGTCAAAGGGCTCCTCTAGTGTGTAAACTGCTTCTATCCTTGGCCCCTCCTGTGTTTCAGATTCAGGGAAAGTATGGCTCTCTGTGGGATCTGTGTGAAAGAAAATTGTACACAATTAGAACTTACTTACTGGCCAGGTTCCTCTACAAAGCCAGCCCCTTGTCTGAATTATATTGAGAGATGTCATTGGGTCATTCCAGAGGAACAATTTATGAGGAGGCGTTTTAGAACTCTTTTTAGAAGTAGGCAAATGCCTAGGGCGGCAAAATTCAGAGGGCCGCGGGAAAAAAAATATGGATTGAATTATACTGTGATGCCTGATAAAAATATAAAAATGTGTTACAATACTGTATGTTGTTTTTATTCTTTAATACCATCAACTTGTATGAGTCATTCCAAAAACAACCAACAGGTATTCAGATCTGCTCGGGGTTTTTTTTTTTTTTTCAACGCAGTCGTTCGTTTTCTTCTCTAACAGAAACTGTTTTCTTTTTTTTCCCTGAATGTATACTTCTAAATCTAAAAAACTGAGTTCAACTTTCAACATGTCGCATGGAATACCGCAAAAGCAAATAAAAAAAGGCTTTTGTAACGAGCCAAAAGGGGTCTCTTTTGAAATAGCTGCATAAACAAGTCAGTCAGTGCCAGAGGGGGACGTTAACCAGCATGGAAACAATGAGGCAAATTGAACAAATCTGGAGATATTTCATCTTCACCGACTCAAAGGGCATCAGGAATGGAAACGGAGAATCACCAGGATCTAGATATAGAAGATCATTTGCATAGTAATGTGGATGAAAACACAACAGAGTTACAGCTCAGATGCTAGGGAGTGGTTAACATGTAGAAAACAGAAAGTACTGATTAGATTACAAAATGGAGCGAGGTAACCAGTGGTGTACCACAGGGATCAGTATTAA
Source organism: Acipenser oxyrinchus oxyrinchus (assembly GCA_030684275.1). Taxonomy (NCBI): domain Eukaryota; kingdom Metazoa; phylum Chordata; class Actinopteri; order Acipenseriformes; family Acipenseridae; genus Acipenser; species Acipenser oxyrinchus. The sequence continues at coordinate 4,316,479 of CM060294.1, forward strand.
ATTTGCAGACGACACAAAAATAGGAGGAGTGGCAAACACTGTTGCAGCAGTAAAGGTTATTCAAAATGATCTAGACAGCATTCAGAACTGGGCAGACACATGGCAACTGACATTTAACATAGAAAAGTGTAAGGTACTGCATGCAGGCAATAAAAATGTGCATTATAAATATCAAATGGGAGATACTGAAATTGAAGGAATATATGAAAAAGACCTAGAAGTTTATGTTGACTCAGAAATGTCTTCATCTAGACAATGTGGGGAAGCTAAAAAAAAAAAAAAAAAAAAGGCCGACAACATGCTCGGATATATTGTGAAAAGTGTTGAATTTAAATCAAGAACGATGGCCTGCACTCAGAATGGAAGAGCTACCAGGATATAAAATGCTTGATTTTGTAGATGTTTCTTAATATATATGAGGCTGTGTGGTCCAGTGATTAAAGAAAAGGGCTTGTAACCAGGAGGTCCCCGGTTCAAATCCCACCTCAGCCACTGACTCATTGTGTGACCCTGAGCAAGTCACTTAACCTCCTTGTGCTCCGTCTTTCGGGTGAGACGTAGTTGTAAGTGACTCTGCAGCTGATGCATAGTTCACACACCCTAGTCTGTGTAAGTCGCCTTGGATAAAGGCGTCTGCTAAATAAACAAATTATAATAGTAAGTGCACAGACTGTCTTCAGTCTTATATATATATATATATATATATATATATATATACACACACACACACACCAAAACTCAATGTATTCATGTTTGACAATATAGATAATATAAAAAAATATGTTACTCTGGACCCTTATGAAACTATGTACAATGTAAACATAAACTGCGTACAAAAATTGCATTCATTTATTTTATATACGTTTTTATTAGAAAAAAGTGCAAAAATGTTGTGTTAAATCATGTGATAACAATCAACACTAAAAAACAATGGAGAATATTAATTTATTTTTCATGTTTATTAAAAGAATAGAAAGAACTGCACACTCAATTGCACTCCAAAAATGTATATCTTTATTAATAAATCACCAACGTTATGACACAGAAATGCCTGTCAGAGTGTAACTCAAGTGTAGGATTACAGAGTTTAATACTATTAAGGCTATATAAACAGCACATGAATATAAAATCACACATTAGGAAAGTACGTTCATGTGTTAATTGATCAATAGTTATCTAATGTCGCAAAAATAGAGTTTCAGTATTAGAATTTCCACAAAAATGAAATAGTTCATTGTAAATAGCAATCAATAAGAAAGGCTTGTATAAAGTTTATGAACACTAGATTCAACATAACTCCCAATTGAAGAGAAAATAACAAGTTAATAAAACCTTGTACATATAATGAATACAGCAATGCACAAGAGGGAAACCACATAATCAGATATATAAATTCATATATCTTAATGGAAGTTGACAAAGATCATAAGGACTCAAATCAAATTACACATTCATTCTATTAGGAACCATAGTTTATAAATAAGGCTCTATGAAAATCATGGAATTTCTTTCAAATTCACAGCAGTGTCACGGGTTAAGTATTGTATTTCGCAGAATGTGCACAGAACTATTTTATAAATTATGTGTAGATGTTTTTTTTGTTTTTTTTTTAAATCAAATATAGAGAAATGCACTGACATCATCAAAATCAACATCAAAGTTATTCAAGCACTTTACAGTAGCTTGTGAAACGGTGTTGTAATTCACAGCCTGTAGGTAAAGTGTATCTGCAAGGACAGCTTTCAGTTCTACTACGTCAGGTGCACGTTCACCATTTAGGTCTTGCAAAACAAATACAATGTGTAACCCATGCTGATCTTGGGCATCAGTCGACTCGTGACCACTGACAAGCAACCAGACTGTTTTACCAATTCCATAATCTGCTTGTGATACTCGGGAACTTTAGGTAAGTATTCATGTCTCAGCTGGGCTGATGAAGGAATCACTCCACCATGTGCTACACTTCGGTTATCCAATTTTTCAAGAGGGATATTTGCACAAACAAACGCCTCTGTCAGGTCAAAATGTAATGTGTTTCGTGCTTCACAGTTTAAAGTGAACTTTTGGGACATGGAAGTCGCTGTTTTTTGTATCCTTGGAAGTAAAGCAGTCGGAGTACTGCTCTGGATTTCCGCCTTTCTCTTTCGCTGAATACTTGAATCTAAATGCCTGTCAACAGCCTATTCTCGGTAGTGATCTACAGTAACGTTGCAGGACGTACAGAAGAGCTTACCTCCATCGCTGTGTAAAACTCCTGCTGGTTACTGCTTTATGTGATCTGCTGCAAACACATTTTCAGTCTTTTTAGAGTCATCCACTTGTTTACACTGTGTAGTATTTTAATTTCCCGCCTAGATTGCATAGTCACATGACAATCACTGCACAGCACTGTGTGCACGGCGAATAGTACACGCAGGCACACAGCAGAGCTATACAGTTTCGTTAATGTGATTTTTTTTTTTAATATGAAATACAAATGATGAAAATGTATTTTTATTTCTTAATATTGTAAAAATCACGGTATTGGGCTAATTTCACAATTGCCGCACAGCCTGTGAAATCACGACTTATACAGGGCCTTATTTATAATTACTAAATCCAAAAAGCTTCTCTTTGTAAAATAAAGCCTAAATTGCCTCCTCTCCTTGGTAATTGAACCTTCTCTATTCCTAAATACTGAAGAGAAGAAACTGGATGTCGGACAAAAATGAGCAGCTACTGGATAGACTAAATTTCTACACCTAATTGTACTGCGATTTTCAGCTATTCTCGATTAAAGATCATGTTATTTTAGTCCGCATTTCTTTACTGGTTTGCATGCATACCAGTTATGTGAACCTGTGAGTATAACTAATAACAACAAACAATACATCGCTATTAAAAAAAACTGCAGCTGACTCCGGTTTTATGAGATTTGTACAATGTCTCTGGGTTTCACTGTATTCTGTATTTCTCTCCCTCTGTTGAGTGCCACGCCTTGAAGCAGTTTCTTGTTTTATTGAGACAGAAGGACTTCCCATAACATCCTGCTCCACTGCACCAGATGTATGTCTTCACCTCTTTCTTTTTACTTTTATAGCAAAGGAAACATTTTCTTCTTTGCTCTGACACTTCTGGAACATGGCCGAGATGGAAAGAAGCCGACGCATCGGACGGTCTTTCTTTGCTGACTCTGGGAGCAGGTGAAGGCACGTCAGCATTGTTTGGAATGCTTCCCAGTTGACGTGCTAATTCTTCTCTGAATTCCAGTTGGCAGTATCTGGCAGTCCTTCTAAGGTCTTCATTTAGTGGATTACTAGCCCTCCACTCCTGAAACAAAATGTAGGCGTTGACAACAGCAATGTCGACAAACTGAAAGAAGAGTGTCTTCCACCACTTCAGGGAGCTGATCAGAACACTGTACTTCTGTATCAACTGATCTGATCTGTCTACTCCTCCCATGTGCTGGTTGTATTCATGAATGGCCAAAGGTTGCCTCACATTCACTATATCCAATTTGCCGTGGCTTCTAGCCCTCCTCTGAACTGTGACGGACTCAGTGGCACTGTGGATGGTGGACAGTACCGTAACAGTTCTCAAATCCTTCCATTGAAGAGCCACAATATTTCCTTCCTTAATTAGTTGCCACCTCATATCCCCACGCTGTGCCTTCTTTCCCCACTTCTTGTGGTCCTTCATGGACTGTGGGAACTGCTTTCTGTTCGGGTTACAGGTTCCGCAGGCTCGAATTCCACGTTCTTGCAGTGCCACTAAAAGCTCAGGAGAAGTGTAGTAGTGGTCAAACCACAGGTGGTAATTTTGAAATTCCAGGGGCTCAGAAAGCTGCAATACAACACTTTGGGCAAGACCATGAACCCGTCCCTCTTTGCTTCCTGTGTACACGTAAAAGTCATACGTGTACCCGCTATCTGAGCATGCCAGTACCCAGAGTTTGAAGCCCCATCGTGTTGGATTCTCTTTCATGAACTGCTTCATTCCAGACCGTGCCTTGAACCGCACCATTCTTTCATCAACTGCCATGTTTTGCGGAGGCTGATAGAGATCTTGACACATAGCCTTCATGTGGTCAAGCAGGTAGCGTAGCTCTTGTAGGCAGTCTCCTTCTGCCTCAGTATCAGGATCGACAACATGCAGCATTGCCAGGATTGCCAGGAACCGATCCTTTGACATGAAGGCACGAGCCCATGGGCCACGCTCCAGAGACTCTGTGCTCCAGTAACTTGAAATCTGAAAGATTTTAGTGACACCCATGTAAACGAGGAGGCCGATGAACTTGTGCATTTCATCTACTGTCACATCAGCCCATGCACCTGTTGCATCACCGTAGGATGGCTTCTCGATCACGTGGCGCCAAGCGTATGCGTTGGTGAACCTGCAAATGCACTGCACCACCTCAGCAGTAAAGAAAAGCAAGAAGAAGTCCATCGCACTGGACAGCGTTTTGTTTGCAGTGCGGGTCAGTCGGCCGAAGTCAAGTCCTGTGGGTCTCCGTGGTCGAAAGAGATGCTGAAGTAATTCTGGAGCAGACTGCTCATGATCATGTGAATAAAAGCTGTTGAAAACAAGTACAGCAAGAGAAAGTAAAAGATTAGTAAATATGCACATACTACATATCCCCTACAGTCCGTACACACATTTTATAAGTAGGCGATACAAACAAGTTCTAAAGTTCACAGAGAACTTTCAATCAATTAGCAAAACTATAAAAACACACACATTATTTATACTTGTCCTAATATTATTTTTCAACACAAAACACTAAGTTACTTAACGGTAAGATATGACAAATCTGAAAGAGACAGGAAATTGTCAGGTAAGGCTGCCACTGCGCCCTTACCTGACCCATGCTCTGACAAGGCTTTCCAGCACACACTGCTTAACTGGTACAGGAGAAGGTTCACTTCAGACCACATCTGGAGTCACCACTGGGCAGGTGAGATGAGGTCTAAAACCAGAACAATCATGGATGTGTTCATGTTGTCACAGGATTATATGTCAATTGGAAAAGCTTGTTAGAATAGTTGGAGTGACACAAGTTATTTATTATGTACTTTTCCCAAGTATACAAATATTTACAACTGTAATAACCATTTCAGCTGTTTGTTATGCTGGAAAAGAAATGTGATGCATGTGTGTCATAGTAATGTACGGAACCACTAAAGGTACATGGTGTAAATTAAAATGGGAGGCTACCATGTTGTGCGCATGACTTACCATCTCATACGCAGGACATAATATCTCATGTACATGACTTACTATAATATCTTGTGCTTACAAGACAGTAAGTCATGCTGATGAGATAGTAGCCTCCCTTTTTAATTTACACCATGTCCCTTTACGGGTTCTAGTAATGAGATCATTGAAAGGAGACACAATGTTACACCATCATTTTCCAACCAATCGGTCCATTAACTGTACAGATCTTTGTTATCCATTTATGACAGCGACTCTTCTAAACTTCTAAAGTATATCTATTAGGCTGAATCCTCAGCAACCCACTGGTGACTACACATGTTGTCTGAAGTGAACCCACCTCCTGTACCAGTTAAGCAGTGTGTGCTGGAAAGCCTTGTCAGAACATGGGTCAGCTAAGGGTGCAGCGACGGACTTACCTGACAATTTCCTGTCTTTTTCGGAATTGTCAGCTCTTACCGTCAAGTAAAACGTGTTCAATATGCATTCTTTTTACACTGGAAGGCTGATTTTAAAACATGATATTTATATGCAAGCAATTTATTTCATGATTGTTGTTAGGAAATAAACCCTCAAACATTTGGTAATATTAATTATCATGCACATTATATTGTTTGTAATACGCTATCGTTCACAATATTAGTATTACGAATATAGATATTTGGTGCTTATGTTTTAAAGTGTAGACTAAATATATACTGACTAATATCTTGGCTGTAAATATTTAAAATAGGTACAATTTCATTTTTTGCTACATCGTCTTGAGTCCCCATTGGAGATAGCACTGTCAATCATGGTACTGCTTCTGTGGTTTAGCTTCACAGACTGAGTTAAGGTCGGAAGCATTTAAAAAAATAAAGAAGAAGTCGTAAAAAATTAAATGGATAAAGTCAGGATCCACAAGAACCACAAGACATAAGTGAAGTAAAGAATTCAAATTAAATTACCCACAGAGAATTATTAAACTGACGAATACCCCACTAACTTACTCTTGGTGGTGGATCCTGACTGTGGATGTGTAACTTTTGAGTTATCAAAAATAAACCGCACAAAAAAAAAAAGACACTCCTAGCCACTGAGGACTATCCACCTGCCAGATATGGTGTTTAAACATGCAGCCGTGTTGGAGTTATTTTAGCACAATCTGATCCGTTTTGAAATGGCAGAGAAAACATACCCCTCAAAATTGAGTTTAAACAAGGCTCTGCCAGCCGCTCTTACCTATAACGACGCTATTGTGCTGCTATAATAAAATGCAAGAGCCCATTTCCAATTCCAGTAAAAATATCAATAACCTTACCTTGTGCGGTCAGTGAATCTCCTCTTGGCTTTTGGTGCGGTGTTCTTGTGACACGAACCAGTCACTGCTGCCGCTGTGCAGACCCCCTCTCTCTCTGGGGCTTCTTCATCTGAAGAACACAAGTCAGACTCCCAGCCAAGCAAAGCTTCGTCCAACTCATCTTCTTCTTGTGGGTTTAAACCACCAGTTTCTTCAAAGAAAATATCTAAAACAACTTCTTCATCTTCTTCAAAAGGTCGCCCTGCAGAATCAAGTCTTCCTTTAGCTGCATCTCAACACTCCACTCACTCGTCTACCTTTCCGGCTCTCTCACTTTACTCAACTTCAGAAACTTGCTGTATTGGCTACAACTAAATAAAACCCTCCCTGATTGGTTGTTGAAGCCTTTGGAGATGTCAGTTGTTTGTTAAGCAGCCAATAGACGATTTCTAGTGGCCCCATAGCAGAAGGGTTAATAGCAATACAAAAAGCAAAACTACTTCAACAAAAGTTATTTCAGTTGTTGTTAATTTACATTATTGTTAACATTTTATGTCAAAGCAAAGCTTTTAATTATTCTCACAAAGGCAAACATAACTACTAAATGTAGCTTGTTTTTCTAGAATACAGACATGTAAACTAAACACAACCTGCTTAGAAACAAATACTTAAAGAAACCAATCTTTTAAAATGATTACACAAAACATAAACACGTATGCTGTGTTCTGGTCACTTTACACAATTCAATAAAATTGAACAGCTTTTCCATCCTCCCTTTTCTTCACCCCAAAAAGTTCCAAATTTTGTGTCTCGTTCTTCCATTTCTAATTGTGTAGCTTTAAAATGTATAAATCAGGAAAATGTAAATAAAACATTTGTAACCGATGTGACTTGGCCAATGCGAATCCAAAGGCCAAAAGGTTTGTATCCTAGCAACGTGCCACCGTTCGCTATCTACTGCACCAGCACTATGATCAGCATATAAATACATAATCAATGCTTTAATGCAAACTGACACTGGGGAGCCTTCAAACTGGGCTCTAATTGGATGCATCGATTAACAATAGAACTGCCACGTGGGTCAATTTGACCCATTTTGGATTTAAAATATTAATTACTCTCCCAGTGTGAATCGAATGCGTATGTCTGTTTTTGACTTTTCCTAAATATATGAATTAAATATCCTGACGGCGTTTGATAGCCAGAATCACAAAAATTAGGAAGTTAAACAGTTTTACCTAGAACCGCCACGTGGGTCAATTTGACCCATGCATTACAATACATGTTGTGTTTTTATTTATTTTTTTTTTTTTTTAAATATACCGCAAGATATTTTCTTTTGTAAATGCAGCAAACAAGACACGCTCCCTCCTCCTCCTAGCACACATGGTTTTTATTTCAAATCTTTCTTTGTTTGTAGACTATCAGAAAGCAATGAGACAGAGATTTGCTATGATTGTGGATTTGTACAATTGCACCAAGGTGCCAACTCAGTGAAAGCCTAGTTGCTTTATTTCTCAATGTACTTGGGAGACATCAATCCTTCATTTTGTTCAAGGAAAATATCAGAAGGAAATATTTCATCTTGAAAGTAGCCATTTCGATTGGAATCCTGCAAGCTGCACACATATAAACACAGCAAAGGGAAATGGCATGTAGGATAACAACGTCTGTGCCGAATATGAAACATATATTGTGTATCTTTTTTTTATATTACTTTTAGAAAAAAATGGTTTTACAGTTTTATATGTATATAGGCCTACCCATTTACATCTTTTTGCACATTTTTTGTAGTCCGCTGTATGCGTTAACTTTGAACAGGAATTTAGTTATTTTCTTTTTTTGCTTTACATCTGTGAGGATTGTGCTTTTTTGGGTGCTGTTTGTGATGTAATTTTGCGTTACATACACCGGTCTTTGAATGATCAAGTAGGACCGAATAGCCACAGCTGCACCTCGTTTGCCCCCAGTTGCACATTACTATTATTGTATTTAGCTGACGTCTTTATGCAAAGCAACTTACAAGTGTATGAGAAGTGCAATTTATGAATAAATACAACAAATAAACACAGAGTAATACAGGAAGAAACAACGCAGTATAATACAGGCTACAGTGCAATGGCAAACACTGCTGAGGCACAGTGGTGTATTCAGCATAGGCTTGCATGCCTGTAAGTATTGTAATATATTCATTTTTATGTTTATGCTTACTTTTTCATTTAAATACCGTGTTTCTGCGGTCCAAGTGTTTGATTTGATGTTCATGAATAAAACTTTGTCTATAGTTTGTCTTTCATTTTCATATCAAAGCAGTTTAAAAACGTATGGGTCAAAATGACCCACGTGGCGGTTCTAGGTAGTTCGAAAATCCATCTCTACTCATTGTCTAATTAAAAGAAAAGAAAATTCAGTTATGATAAAAAAGAAGTACTGGCTGCAGAAACACTCTGGATTTTAATAAGGACAGAGGTAAAATATGCAGAACCAACACCAGACACTCATGAGAGAGCCAGGGAACTGCCACAGGACACAACACTCAGCACAGCCAGGACAGCACAGGACACAAGACTCAGCACAGCCAGGACAGCACAGGACACAAGACTCAGCACAGCCAGCACAGCACAGGACACAAGACTCAGCACAGCCAGGACAGCACATGACAGGACACAAGACTCACTGACCTGTGTTGTCCTGCACTGTCCTCAGGACAGCGCTCTGCATGCCTCGGGTCACAGAACACAGCAAACCCTACTGTAAACACTGCCCATTATATCATTGTGAAGAAGAAATGTGTGTCTCATAATTCAGTCAGTTGTACCTTGAAGACCTATTCAAAACAAGACATTTAACTAATGAAAAACTTATCTGAACATTTAATTTGTCCGAAGATTTTTTAAGCAAGAAAGCATGTTTCAAGATACTGACATGTACATTTGGTCCTACAAACATTAAAACCTAAGTTGGTCTGATCATGAAAACAATAGTTTCATGTGTTCAACAGTTCCAGTTTAAGCTAGCTTAGACAAATAAATACTGTTTCCATGTAAATTAGATCAACAGTATTGTCATACAGTGACATGGTGTTGCCACAAGCACAGTGTTTGCTCCAGGACTTGCAGACTGAGGGTCAATGTGACCCCCACTCTAAATTTTAGGGGGACATTCTCTTCAGTAAGGGGGTCAATATGTTTGATAAATCAGAACCAACCACCATTTCTTATTTATTTATTTATTTTTTAAATATGCCAGCAGAGTTTACTGACCTTTTGTTTCTGAAGAACAAAAATAAAACTGTGAAGCTGAAGATACAACCAAGGTGTCTCTACAATACTCACTGTCACTTTTGGGGAAAATATTGGGAAATGTGTCACAGTGACGCTGGTGTATCACTGAGTAGAGGATATTCATTGTACCAAATCACATCAGAACAGGGGTTTTCAATCTTTTTAAGCTGCATACCCCTTTCCAAAAAAAAGTAGTCCACCACATACCCCTATCTGAGATAGTCATAATAAAATGAAAACAGAAAAAAAGGTTTGTACGATAACATGATACAACAAAACGCACAAGCCTTGGAGTGTGTGATGGATACAATTATAAAAGTTACAGTATTATAATGGAATAAAAATATATATTTACTTTTGGATAAAAATAGTCCCTCAAACAGGTTTCTAGTTTTTGGAAACATCACCATTTTATTGTAATTACTAATTAAGTAAAATCAACGAAGCCTCTGTGCTAAACTCAGTCACTCAGAAATGACATAGGACTATTCCATGATAGCAAATGGCAATCATGTATTTTTATTGATAATAAAATTACAGAAAAGGCGGCAAAGAAAAGTTCACTATCCACGGCTCTACAGCTGACCTCATTACGAAAACATATTGGATTTTTTTTTTTTTAATTCTTGGTGACAAAACAGTACTGATGCTAATTAAAAAAACAATAATAAAACGCTTACCTAGTATCAGTGTGATGGATGTCCCTGCTTGTTACCACACAAATCACTGATGATGGCAGGGAAATTGGAGAGAGCTTCAGTCGCCAGACATTTTTGGTGTTTTTAACCTCTGACGGTATTTCGTCTAGATCGCCCTTTGCTAGTAATGTTGTAGTATTGAGCCAATAATCCATATTTGTTCACTGGATTGAAAGCTAAAAACTCTTACTCTCACATCAAACGTAACTGCTTGTCAAATTAGACCGCATGGCAATACTTCGGTTTCTGATTGGCCATACATTATGTATTTTGAAATGAACCAATAGTACTTAAGTTACAATAAACTTTAAATTGGGTCATTGAAAAAAAATATATATAAAATCGACTTGCAGGCATGAACGCACACAGGAAATAAAATGAGTTAAAGGCTAGGCTTTTAGTTTTTTAAAATATGTATTGCTTTTTTTATCCCAAAGACAGACTGCAGTAACCGCCCAACTGTTTATATGACATTTAAACAACAGGGTTGATTTATAACGTACATATTTAGTATTTAAATTAGCCATGTGTGCTCTGAACGCTCTGTCACAGCACAGCAGTCTGGTGTTAGCCATTAAACGTTGATTACATGACAAAAGTTTGCAATAGATTGGGAAGTGGTACTAAGTAAAATGCGTTGTCTGCCATTTCAGAATTTTTCTCGCGTACCCCAGTTTGAAAACCGCTGCATAAGAAGAAACCACATTACCAACCGATACAGTTTAATAGTCGTATTTAAATGCCATTGTCCTGACTGGTAAATTCTTACCATCCAGCGGCCCTTTATTTTGACAATTGCCATATCAAAAATGGCATTTTTTTTTGACATTTTTCATTCTTAGCCCCAAAGTAAATATTTTGAAGCAGATTTCAAAGCAATTTTTGCTTTATTTTTACAACACACGTTGGTGTTGTTGATATGATAAATGCGTATCTGCTTCAGGTACTGTATTGAATTGTTTTCAAGGTTAAATGATGGCCCGTGTTACACAGAACACTAAAAATAAAATGTCAGATATACAATGTGTATTTCATTGGTTTTGTGGATTTGCTATATTTAAATACTGCACATAATGATATGGTTTTGAAAATGCTACTTACCAAAACCGTGCTGCACGTGAACTGTATTACATAATAATTTCCTTTATTCCGATTCCAGTGGTGTTATCTTTTTATTATTATTATTAGTTTATTTAGCAGACGCCTTTATCCAAGGCGACTTACAGAGACTAGGGTGTGTGAACTATGCATCAGCTGCAGAGTCACTTACAACTACGTCTCACCCGAAAGACGGAGCACAAGGAGGTTAAGTGACTTGCTCAGGGTCACACAATGAGTCAGTGGCTGAGGTGGGATTTGAACCGGGGACCTCCTGGTTACAAGCCCTTTTCTTTAACCACTGGACCACACAGCCTCCTATATTATATACAGTGCTATGTGGTGTATAAAATCACATACACTGTATATATTTATCATGCCGTTATAGGTCTACTGGCAATATGGCCAAGAGACAGTTGGTGCTTAACACATACTGAATTATTTTGGGACTGAATTTTAGCATTTTTTGTCATAGAAAAGACACATTTCACATATTTTATAAGGTTACCGTAGGCTATTTTTTTTGTTTGTTTTAAATCGATGCGGTTTTCGTTTCACAAATCTACTGCACTTTGTCTATAAACTGTTTTGCAGTACGCACAAGTTCAAATTTCTCCCATTCACTTGCTAGACCACTCCATCTCCAAACATCAGACAGATACCTTGTCTAGCAAATAGATAAGTTTACAGCAGATGAATTTCACAGTATTTTTAAGCACAGATATAATAGCCTACATTTCAACAGTCACTGCCGAAGCTCATTACTTATTCTTCCAGAAGTAATGGTCGGGTGTAACAGGGATGCAAGGCCATGATGTCATCCAGGCTTTACTGTGAAGCTCACTGTAACCAGGGAGGGTGTGTGAGCGCATTCTACTGGACTGGAGAATAAAAACACAGGAGTTTAATTATGAAAACGCGAGTGTAAACAAACAAGTAAAAAAGATTAGCCTGTCTTCAGACATGTCATGTTAATACAAAATGCATTAATTTACTGCGTATTGGTATTGCATCTGGTCTGGGAAGGGGGGCACACGGGCGTGTTAAGAGAAATTCAGCGGGACATTTTTTATTTCAGGGAGGCATTGGCACAATGGTGCGTTCTAGCGCGGACACTGCAAGCAGGTTCCATTAAATTATTGATGGGGAAATGTAAACAAACTGGACTGTCAACAGCTTTCTGGTGGAGTACAGTGAAGACACCAAACTAAACAAAATGACTGAATAACAGTGTATTCCACAGGCTCTCTTCCCCTCTTTCCATAAAGACCCCCTCTATAGATCTGCATTCCAGTGTCACTCACCTCTCTCAGTGATGCTAGAAGGTGGGGTTTCCTCCTGCAGGATCCGCTCATTGGCCTGGTCACACCCCAGCTCAGTCACTTCCTCCTTGATCTCAACAGTCCTGTCTGCAGAAACAACCCATCGAATAGGAAGCTCTGGGCTGATGTGAGCTGCTTCCATCTCAGAAACTTCCTTTGAGTGAGGCTGATCCGTTCTCACTGAAGAAAAGGAGACAAGACTGTTAGTTTGTCATTTCAGATTGCATATAAGGTGCTTTTATTTGAATCTCCACAGAATTCACGCACATAGCAAGCATCATTTTTAACGTCTTGATACATTTCTAATGTGATTTCCCTGTGGTTAATGCTACAGACCGACGGACTCACAAAAGGAATGTACGTGGGGCTAATTACTAATGGAAACGTACTATGAAGACCTCATCTAGAATATTGTGTTCAGGTCTGGATATTGCTGCTCTAGAAAGAGTGCAAAAAAGAGCGACCAGAATTATTCCGGGTTTAAAAGGCATCTCATATCCAGATAGGCTAAAATAATTCAATCTATTCAGTCTTGAACAAAGAAGACTACGCGGTGATCTGAAACAAGCATTCAAAATTCTAAAAGGTATTGACAATGTCGACCCAGGGGACTTTTTCGACCTGAAAAAAGAAACAAGGACCAGGGGGTCACAAATGGAGATTAAATAAAAGGGGCATTCAGAAGAAAAAATAGGAGGCACTTTTTTACACAGAGAATTGTGAGGGTCTGGAACCAACTCCCCAGTAATGTTGTTGAAGCTGACACCCTGGGATCCTTCAAGAAGCTGCTTCATGAGATTCTGGGATCAATAAGCTACTAACAACCAAACGAGCAAGATGGGCCAAATGGCTTCCTCTCGTTTGTAAACTTTCTTATGTTCTAACTCGTCGGACGACAGTGAAATAAGTCTGGTTTTATCTGTGTGTGAGAGCTTGTATGAGTGTGATGTTTCTGACACGAAGGTGCTGCAATACAAGATGATCGTGATTGTCTTCTTTATTAGATATGAGCCATACATTTCAGACGCAAAAAGCTTGCACAGCAGCGAAGATGGCAGCAATGGTGCACTTGCCACCTCGAAAAGAGATCTACAACACCTGAACAACACTGAATGGCTCGTAAATGTATTTCCAGTTATATACTTTATCAAATAATATATGTCATGTAGATCAACTGACTGAGAAAATCTATTTGAAAGCGATTGTAAAACAGTATTTATTTATTTATGTGTTTATTTAGCAGAGGCCTTTATCCAAGGCGACTTACAGAGACTAGGGTGTGTGAACTATGCATCAGCTGCAGAGTCACTTACAACTACGTCTCACCCGAAAGACGGAGCACAAGGAGGTGAAGTGACTTGCTCAGGGTCACACAATGAGTCAGTGGCTGAGGTGGGATTTGAACTGGGGACCTCCTGGTTACAAGCCCTTTTCTTTAACCACTGGACCACACAGCATCACACAGTATTAGGCCATAAGTTTATCCCCCACCCATTGGCGGTGAATCTGAATGAGCTTTTGAGAGCTTCAGGCAGCTGAAGAGAGAACAATGAGAAACAGAGAATTACGAAACAAAACGAGAAACATCGAATATGGCTTGATGTGCCAGGGGAATAAACATATCTGCAAAGCAGAGTAAACATACAACCCAAAACGTGTTAGTAATGATTGAGCATGGCAATGCAGACCGTGTACTTCCCAGTATGTTCTGCATTGCCATTACTGTGTGCTAAGAGAGAAACTGCATCACAGAAAGAAATAGACTAGTGAGTTATTGTACACACACTATATATATATATATATATATATATATATATATATATATATATATATATATATATATACACACACACACAGTGGTTTGCAGAATTATTCACCCCCTGCAAAGTTTTCACATTTTGTTGGCACCTGAGACTTTGCATGTAGAATCTACACAAACTTCTCCACATTGATAAAGTTAAAAAGTGCATATAGAATATTAAAATAAGTAAGATTTACAGAGAAAAACAGATTAATCTCAGTTGCACAAGTATTCAACCCCTTTGCTACTGCAGCCCCAAATCAGTTCAGGTGCAAATGATTTGTTTGAAAGGTCACAAAATTAGTGAAATGGTTTCAGCCTGTGTGTACTCAAAGTGGTTTAACTTGTATATAAAGACTTTCAAGCTGCAACTCACATAGCGATCCAACAAAGCAAAGATGAAGACCAAGGAGCTTTCGAAACAAGTCAGGGATGAAGTGGTAGAGAGGCACAGAGCAGGAGAAGGGAACAAGAAAATTTCAAAAGGAGCTGATTAACCCTCTCAGCACAGTGAAGTCCATCATTAAGAAGTGGAAGATGCATCATACCACCCAGACACTACCCAGATCAGGTCGCCCTCCCAAACTGAGCAGCCGGGCAAGCAGGAAACTGGTTCAGGATGTCACTCTGAAGCCAACAATGATCTTGAAAGATCTGCAAAGTTCTGTGTCTGAGATGGGAGTCAGTGTTCACACATCAACAATAAGCCGGTCCCTACACAAAGCTGGCCTGTATGGACGGGTGGCAAGAAAGAAGCCATTACTCAAAAAGCCTCATCTTAAAGCACGTATGGAGTTTGCGAAAAAGCATGTAGATGATACTGCAGACGTGTGGAAAAAGGTTTTGTGGTCAAATGAGACAGAAATGGAACTTTTCTAGTCTAAATTCCAAGCGTTATGTCTGGCGCAAGCCCAGCACTGCACATCACCCAGTCAAGACCATCCCAACTGTCAAGCATGGTGATGGCAGCATCATGTTATGAGGGTGCTTCTCTTCAGCAGGGACTGGGAAGCTTGTCAGGATAGAGGAGAGAATGGATGGTTCAAAGTACAGGCGAATCCTTGAGGAAAACCTGTTTGAGTCAGCCAAGACTCTGAAACGGGGGAGGAAATTCACATTTCAGCAGGACAATGATCCGAAGCACAAAGCCAAAACCACACTGGAGTGGTTGAACAAGAAGAGAATTAATGTTCTTGAGTGGCCCAGTCAAAGTCCTGACTTGAATCCAATCGAAAATTTATGGCGAGACTTGAATTGCAGTCCATCGACGATCCCCAACAAACTTATCAGAACTGGAGCAATTTTCCCCGTGAAGAATGGGTAAACATGTCACCATCCTACTGTGCAAAGCTAGTAGAGACCTATCCAAAGAGTCTCATAGCAATAATTGCTGCAAAGAGTGCTTCTACTAAGTAGTGACTTAAGGGGCTGAATACTTATGCAACCAGTAAATTTCATTTTGTACATTTTCTTTGCAAGTTTTGCTGACATTTAACCTCCTCCTCATATAACAGTGTTCAGTTTAACCACTACAGCTTTGAAGAAAAACTGTGCACACATTATTTGTAATTCAACAATATGTGAAATTGTTGGGGGGTGAATACTTCTGCAAACCACTGTATAAATTACACTTATTATACAGACCTTTATCTTTTCCACAAAACCTTGTCTGTGTCCGTTTACTTATTCTGGAGGGTCCATGGGGCTTTGTTGTTTGACAGCCAGCATCCTGTGTCACCAACAGAAGAAACGAGAAGTGAGATGAGGCAACAAAGTATGTCTGTCACTAAATATTACTGTCATCATGTCAAGAAGGAGAAAATGACTGGCATAGTAACTTGTATCATACGTTGAAATAAACAGTTGTGACTACAGTGTACTGTGGGTTAGCTGTGGAACTGTGTCACACCCCGGCAGTGGAAGGATGTCATCCCTTATATCTGCACCGCCTTGTGCTGATGCTACTGTCAACCCATATCTTTCCTGATCCTGAGGGAATGACCAGAAGCCTTCCATTTCCAAAAGTGTCTTAAATGTTTAATGTCCCTCCACTACATTTCATGTCAATGTTAAGCTTCATCTATGACCATCCTAAGCTACATGCTTTGACCCTGTTTATGTCAGGTATATTCCAAGACTTGGTTTGTTGTATAGATGTTAACTAACTAAAAAAAAAAAAATGTCCCAAGACGATCCATAGACATGACACACCTACGGACTATTCATATACAGCACTTTTTAAATAATAATAATAATAATAATAATAATAATAATAATAATAATAATAGGGCTATATATTTAAGTAATATATGGATAACCCAGGGTTAAAGAAAGTTCCAATTTGCATTTAAACATTACTCTTAAAGTTGCTTGACACCGACAGGTATTACTTAGAAACAGAAGCAAAAATAATCACATGTGATTGCAAAACAAGAGTTGCTGCATTTTGGTTTATTTTCAAATTTACGGATTTTTGAAAAGATATCAGATTAAATAGTATACCTACTGTTAGTTTTAAGAGTTTAAAAGTAAAAGAAAACAAACAATACCATTTGTGGAATTATCCAGATGCTGCAAAATGAAATCCCCCCCCCCTACAGGAAGCTGAATCCCTGGGATCCTTCAAGAAGCTGCTTGATGAGATTCTGGGATCAATAAGCTACTAACAACCAAACGAGCAAGATGGGCTGAATGGCCTCCTCTCGTTTGGAAACTTTCTTATGTATATGCAGCAACCTCTGTGGTATAATTCCATAAATGAGATTCCAATTAATGAAGTTTACTGTTAATTAAGTAAACGACAGCATGTATTACTATCAAAACAAAATGTAGATTTAAGCTTCCTTATTAGAACCACAACGTTATCAGCTTCAGCCCTGATCGCAGAAATTAGACTACAATCCTCAGAGTAGTAATCTATTCAGACTGAAGACGACTTCTCATTATCACTGAAATAACTGCACAAAAAACACAGTACCGCTCATACTGCAACGAACACATTTTATTCCGCTGGTTTCTGCTTTCGTTACACCTGTCCTCGGAATCACATTCAGCTCAAGCTCTTATTCACGTTACACTCCCGGGTTCAAAGCTAGTTGAGGCGCTAGCATTGCTTACAAAGATATGCTATAGATTGTATACACTTTTCTTTCATCATAATCTAGTGCTAACATTACTTACCCCTGCAGGCTCCCTCTTTTCTCCGCCCCTCTTTCTTTTTGGGGTGCATGATGCAGTCGGCTCATCATCCTTCGTGGAGCACTCAGGATTCCCTGCTGCCTGTCCACACCCTGGGGTGACAGACAGCGGCCGCACAAAAATAGTCGGTATTGCTCCTTTTTTTAATCTTAGAGGACATTTCAGACTGACACCCAACTGCAGCATAAAAAATGGTTTAACTTCGAAACAATCCAACTCGAAGTGGTCACTACACAAATCCGACGATGGCTTTGCGTGCCAATTAGCTCTCGTCTGCTGCACCTGTTGCTCCCATTTGCGAAAGCAGACTAAGTCCTTTGGGAATTTAAATACAGTCACGTTGTCTTTAGGTGACTTAGAACATCCATACGCCACACACATGTTTGGCATTTTGCCTTATTTTTTGCAGAGATTGTTTTTTTTATTAAAATAAAGAAAACACGAGATTTCAATGTTCACCAGTTAATTCGCGCCTTGTCCGTCCTTCGATGACGTCACATCCGCCTTTACCAGAACTAAGTGTAGTCCACTCGTGCACGGCATTGAAACGCTGTTTTATTTACAAATGATGTGAAAAATATTGAGCGCAGAGATGTGTCAATACCTGCGTTGGTTTACTGGAGTTTAGGTCTATTTATTTTGGTCTATTCAAGTTGTGGCTGAGGTGTCACGGCCACTTTGTTCTGCTTCCAGGCGTGTTCATGTAAGTGTTGTAAACTCCCTGCTATTACAGTTATTACGGTACAGTTGAACTCACTGCACGCAGCTCATCTCTCCAAGGCGGAAAGATAGCGAGCCGAAAACAAATTGGTAAATATCTCTTACTTTATATCAAGTACATTTAGAATCCCGACATATGCATACAGTTAAACCTTTATTCTCTGACACTGAAATTATATTGTATCTGTTTTTTTAAAAGTCTTCTGAATACTGATTCCCGATTGCTAGGTTCTAGTTAACTTGCGGTCTCCTAACTCTCCACTGCTTTCCTGTGATAATACCGTAGTTCTGTCATGTGGATATTAGTGTAATTAAAAATAAAACGTATATTTTTGTGTTCAATTTCTATTTTGAAAATAAGTTTGTTTTTTTAAAGTTTTGTTTACCTCTCTCTCTGCAGTCAGGCTAAGTTGCTGTTTCTTTAAAGTCTTGCGTTTTACAGCTAAATCGCCTCTTTAACTAAAACGATTGCGTTAAAAAAAGCAAACAAATCGTTAGAAAGCAACCAATTACACAGAATCATCCAGGTACAATAACCTACACACGCGGAGCAGCAGCCTGTGGAATAACAAACCGAGAGCACGCGTTACTGAGCAGAGCGAGTCAAAACTGTCGCCATTTCGGATCCAACGCAGTGTAAACTTGCATAGTAAAACACAGCGCTGTAAGAGCCAACATGGCGAACTGTTATCCAGTTTCGTAACCTCCCCTTGACGATCCCGCCTTGCTTCGACAGGGAGGCAGCCAATCACTCTCGCAAGCTGTGTTTCTACAGCCAATGGGTGCGCTCTTCTAGCTGAGGTTTCCGCAGGGCTGCAAGGCGTGACGTCACGAAGCCGCACCCTCCAAAATCTGTGCAGATCCAGCCCAGCCCAGCCCTGCTTTGAAAAGTTGCTGTGACCCCCTGTGTCTGCTGTTTCCTTTTTTTCCCCAAACTCAATTCCTGTATTGAACATTTAATTAAACTAACAATTGGCCTAATCAGAGCTGTTGAATGATTTGAAAGCGATGGAGATTTCAAGTTGTATATGAAATTGAATAGAACTTGAAATCTCCAGCTTCTTATGAGCTGAAGAATAGTTTAAAAATGGTGATTAACCAAATTGTTAGTTCAATTGAGTGTTCATTTAAATAACCGAGAGCTCAGCTGGAACAAAAGCCAGCAGACACAAGGGGTCCCCATGACCAGGGCTGTGAACCACTGCTTTAGAAGTGAAGAGAGATCACTGTTCTTTGTCACTAAAACCATTGGCGTGTGAATTGTAAAAGATAATCAGAACAATTACAATATGAACACATGTGAAGTGAGACAATGTATTTCGTGTGTGCTTTTCTTTTTCAAGTATATAAACATTTCTAACAGTAACCTTTGTTTTAAACCCTTTGAGCTATTTTTATTTATTTTGTTCACAAAAGCCATACTCGTGTTTAATATGCTGGAAAATAAATTTGATGCATGTGTGGCATAGTAATGAGATCATTGAAAGGACATCAAATAGTGTCAATCATGGGGTTTGTTGTGTTGATTTTTACCTGAAGAGGTTAATGTTTACAGTAGTTATTTTTTGTTGGTTTAGCAGAAATGGACACACCTTGAACATGTATGTAGGTTGTAACAGAATGGTCATCTTTGTATTGGAAATTACACATAGTTGTGTAATGTTGTTTATAATGAACAGTACACAATTTCACTGGAATACTTACAAAAATAAAGAGATTAAACAAATGTCACATAGTCAACAGTCATTACTACTGTTGTTTTGGTTTTAATCACAAAGGGCAGTGACTTTTCAAAACTTGTAAATGATATCTACTGTATTGGGCTGTTTCAGAGAAATTTTGAATCCTCAGCAACCCACTGAACTGCCCAGTGGTGGTAACTACCTATGTTGTCTGAAGTGAACCCACCTACTGTACCAGTTAAGCAGTGTGTGCTGGAAAGCCTTGTCAGAACATGGGTGAAGTAAGAGCGCTGTGTTGGTCTTATCTGACAATTTCACATCTTTTTCGGCTTTGTCAGCTCTTACTGTCACTTAAAATGTAGTTTTTTGTTTGTAATTTCCATAGTTTTTTTACTGGAATGCTGAGTTAAAATATCTGTATACCTATACAATGGAAAGTACATCATTTTTTCCATTGTAGGTTTCTCTGTGTAAATTGGTGGTAGATTATGCAACACGATACCCGGAGGCAGTTCCATTGAGGTCCACTAGTGCCGCTGCGATAGCCAAAGAGCTAGTGCAGATTATGGCTAGAGCAGGTATCCCCAAGGAGATCCTGACTGATCATTGAACTAACTTCCTGTCTAACACGTTACAGCAAGTTTATAAAATACTAAAATTACATCCCATCAGGACGTCTGTTTATCATCCACAGATGGATGGTTTGGTGGAACGTTTCAATCAGACCCTGAAGCAGATGCTGAGACGATTTGTGAACCAAGAGCAAAAACATTGGGCATCGCTTCTTCCCTACCTCCTTTTTGCAGTGAGAGAGGTGACGCAGAGTTCGACAGGGTTCTTCCCCCTTCGACAGCCTCGCGGCATCCTCGATCTGTTGAGAGAGGGGCGGGAGGAGCACAAAGGCTCATCCAAAAATGTAGTGCAGCATGTGCTCCTACTAAGAGATCGCCTAGATTTGGTCGACAGTTTAGCCCAGGACAATCTCAAATCAGCTGAGCACCAGCAACAGCAGCATTACAAAAAAAATGCAAGAATTCAAACCTTTCGACCAGGAGACAAAGTAATGCTGCTGCTTCCCTCATCAGAATCGAAATTATGTGCTAAATGGCAGGGGCCATATGAAGTGATTCGGGCTATAGGTAAAGTGAATTATGAAATTAGACAGCCCGATCGCTGTAATGAATGGGAAATGTATCATATAAATTTATTAAAGCCTTGGCAGGCAAGGGAGGCCTATTTATAACCCCAGGCGAAGTAGAGGATGATTTAGGCCCCTGTCCAGAGACCTCTAGCACTAAAGTCATTTCGATCGGGGAACAGTTACTTCCAGATCAGCAACGAGAGCTGCGTAAGCTTATTGAGAAGTTCAGCAATGTTTTTATCTTACTTGCCTGGTAGAACTAACCTTGTTGAATATGACATTATCTCTCCCTCAGGTGTCACAGTACGAGAGAGACCTTACCAGATCCCAGAAAGTCGACGAAGTGGTGTTAGCAAAGAGGTATGGGAGATGCTCTAACTTGGGGTGATTGAGCCTTCCAGGAGCGAGTGGTGCAGTCCAATTGTGATTATTATTATTATTATTATTTGTTTATTTACCAGACGCCTTTATCCAAGGCGACTTACAGAGACTAGGGTGTGTGAACTATGTATCAGCTGCAGAGTCACTTATAACTACGTCTCACCCGAAAGACGGAGCACAAGGAGGTTAAGTGACTTGCTCAGGGTCACACAATGAGTCAGTGGCTGAGGTGGGATTTGAAACGGGGACCTCCTGGTTACAAGCCCTTTTCTTTAACCACTGGACCACACAGCCTCCATATAGTGATAGTGGCCAAAAAGGACGGCACCAACTGCTTCTGCGTTGATTTCCGTAAGGTAAACGCTATTGCCAAGTTGGATGCCTACCCCATGCCTCGGGTCGATGAGCTTCTAGATAGACTGGGAACTGCGAAGTTTATCTCTACTCTGTACCTGACAACGGGATATTGGCAGATCCCCTTAACCCGCAGTTCTAGAGAGAAAACCGCATTTTCAACACCAGAAGGGCTGTTTCACTTTAAAACCATACCATTTGGGCTACATGGTGCACCCACTGCCTTTCAGAGACTGATGACTGATGGCCCAGGTCTTACACCCACATCAGGAATATGTGGCAGCATATATTGAAGATGTGGTTATGTACAGCTACACCTGGCGAAAGCATCTGGCTGGGGTTACGGCCGTCCTTCAGTCTCTAAGGGTAGCCTGGCTGACAGCTAACTTGCGAAAATGTGCGTTTGCCAAAACAGAGACACAATAGTTGGGATTTTTAATGGGGAATGGAAGGGTGAAACCCGTTGTCACCAAAATCCAGGCTTTGGTAGATGTGGCAATCCCCAAAACCAAGACTCAGGTGAGGTCGCTACCGAAGATTTATCCCTGAGTATGCCACAGTGTTGAGTATGCTCAATGTTTGAGCCACTAGCCAGACCCAGAGATGACAGAGACGTGCTTGCTCCACGTACAGAAATGAATGCTTCCGAATGGTTAGTACACGTACTAAGTTTAATTTGCATCTATCTTTATGCAGTGAATATTTTGTACATGATCATCAGAAGCGATGCTTGTGTGCTGACACTTCTGGTTCGGGGTGCATACTCACAGACTGCCAGCATCTTTTGTCAATGGTTCGACGTAGGGCTCTTCTTCATGGATGACGGACTGCGTTTCCAGATTGTCCTCATTTAGCATCTTAAATCAAACAGATCAGAAACTTTGGCCTTGTACTTCATCTGGATTGGCTTCACATGTCCTCTGTTGTTCCCTCTGGACACTTTATCACTCTTCCTTAAATACACTTTACTTGCTCTTATCTGCCCCCTATTTTACTGCATTTAATCCTGTACTTCAGAGTACTGTAATCTGTCACAAGTGTTATTTAATCTGTAGTATTTTGTATTTAATCAAATCCTGATGTAACTATCACTGACACTGTTATCTGCTCTGTTACTGAATCGTATTTTGTCACACTTGTACTTGGTAGAACCAAAGTCATTGTATTTATCTTGCTCTTAATTGTATTATTACTTGTACTGTGATTCTTGAAATGTTTTTTTTTTTTGTTTACGACTGTAAGTCGCCCTGGATAAGGGCGTCTGCTAAGAAATTAATAATAATAATAATAATAATAATAATAATAATAATAATAATAATAATAATATGTATTACCTTAAAATAATAAATAATAAATAAGCGTGTTGTCATGGCAATTGGTGGTGAAATAAATAATAAAGTCAAATAAAATCAATACATAATAATGTCATCGCCTTAATGTCATAACTTTGCAGTCCTAGTGCATTGCAAGTGTTATTAGGGAATGCTGCGTTGTGTTTTCAAGCGCTTCTCTGTGCGGCGCTAAGGTTTGGAGACGGCGTTTCTGTAGCAGCTGCGTGTGACGTCAGACAGACAGGCAGCCACGAGCGGCCGGCGCAACCTCTGGGATTCGAGAACGCCACCCATGAAACTGAATACTGGCAACTTCTGCGTTGTGTGTTGCTAAGCAACGCCCTGTTCTGGAGCCAAAATGGCGCCGGTTTCGTCTCTCTGCGTTGTGCTGCGCGTGTTCAGTAAACTTTGTCTTCCAAAGCTGCAAGTTCGTCCCGTGAGAGCGTGGCTCGTTGTATTTTGTTTGATTTATTAAGAGCTTGGACATTTCTTTTTTTTATCTGAACGGTTTTAGTTAAAGTGACGGTTTAGATGTGAAACGGAAGGTTTTGAGATCGACTAAAGAAAGAAACAACAACAACAACAACAACAACTTTCGCCAACTGCAGAGAGATCTAGGAGAGAGGTAAACAAAATTTAATTTAGCGCAATGTAATTCACATAGATGTTTTAGACATGTGCACTGCATAATCATTTCGAAACGGAATCTGAAAACTGAACTGCGCAAAAAGTTTTAATCTGAATTACATTTCTACAGGAGAGCACTTTGACGCGGTTGTAGTACCTTAGGTTTGCAGTGTAGGCTGGGTGTTAAACCGTAATTTTAGATTTCAACAAACAAAATCCAAAGTAGATTATTACGTTTCTTAGCTACAGCTATGGACACAAGTTTAGCAACAACTAGAATTGTTATTTGAAGTCATGCAGTCGAAGAAACTACAGCAATAGGCCTATATCGGAATACCTGTGTAGGGCCGGAAAACGTGACCCGTGTAAGGTCAGAAAATGGTACGTTTGTATTTCAAGTATTTTAATGCATGTGTCAGTTTATGTACCTGTTAGGTTTTTTTTCGTTTTAAAATATATACACGGATAGCGATATAGCGTACAGTACAATGTGAAGCGAGAAAGTATTGAATACGCCACTGATGTATGCTTGCTTTAAATATATACATTTCACAACCATTAGTTGTGTTCATAAGTTGCTACAGACCTTAACATTGCGTTAAAACAATATGCAGATTTAAGGTCCTGGAATCGACATTCTTTTTACATGTGATTGTGTTCCCTTGATGGATAGAATATAGACTCATTGTATTAAATGAGGGGTACATGCATGCTGCTTGTGTGTGCTGTATACCATGGTCTCAACATTGGATCTGTTATGTTAGCTATAGCTAGATAATAAAGTGGCGATAAAGTAGTGTTTGTAGTATGCAGTGTGGAGTAGTGGTTAGGGCTCTGGACTCTTGACCGGAGGGTCGTGGGTTCAATCCCAGGTGGGGGACACTGCTGCTGTACCCTTGAGCAAGGTACTTTACCTAGATTGTTCCAGTAAAAACCCAACTGTATAAATGGGTAATTGTATGTAAAAATAATGTAATTGTATGTAAAAAATAATGAGATATCTTGTAACAATTGTAAGTCGCCCTGGATAAGGGCGTCTGCTAAGAAATAATAATAATATACGTGTTATCTCTATATAGGAATGTTACCATGTAAATATAAGCAATGTTCATATGCACAGTTGACCCTGGCTTTAAGAGTAGCGTTCCCTCCAAGCTTTTTAGACACTGAGAAACTTGCCGTTTTGGCTGAGAAAGGGTAAATTATCAGTGAGAATCCTTCAGCCACGCATTAACCCTTTTAATATATTTTTGTTGCATTTTACAATTTTGAAACAATACTCCAACACAAGTATCTCAACAATTTGCTTTAAATTTAAACAGGACGTTTATTGTGGTCTGATTCTGAATCATCCTGTGATTGTGAATCAGGGCACTTTTCAGCGGCGCTGCTTTAAGTGGCTATGCTGTTGTACCGGAGAGACGTATGATGTGGGAACGGAGTGAGGATGTGACGGATTCGAAGAGATCCTCAGATGTTTCCAACAGCAGATAACAGCTGGAGTGCAAACTTGGCAAGCTAAGGCCATTCATGAAATGACGAATGAGAGATTCCTCAAGGCCTTTGAAATCGAGCACAATCTGTGTGTGGATGAAGCCATGATTCCTGATGATGGGAAGCACTCTGCTAAACAGTTCATGAAATGCAAACCAATCAAGTTTGCTTCTAAGCTGCGGTGTCTGAATCCTCACCTTGGTGTGACGGGGTATTCCTCGCCCCTGTGCATGTTATGTATTCATTTGTGTTTTATTATGTTTTGAAGGACGGGTGAAAACTCGCCTGCCATTATTTGTTATTATTTTTAAATACGTCTTGTGAGAATGCGTGACTGTCGGCTAGTAATTACTGAGTTTGCTGACAGTGACGCAGACTTATTAAACTCGTGCAGACTGTGGCCAAGGGGTTAATAAGATAATTAATAGCCAGTTAATCCCTCAGCCATAATATAAAAGACCTGCAGCTTTGGCTGCAGGGGTGAGCTGTCCAGAGAAGAAGAGACAAGTAAGAACAGATACTAAAAGTAAACAATTGCTACTCATGCTGGCTGTAAACCAGTAAGATATTTGCTACCTTTTGTTTTGTTTAAACCTTGTATTTGTTTAAGAAATGCGCCGCAGCGCTTTTCATACCCCAGTCTGCTACTGTTGCCTGGTTTCAGTTCCTGGTCTGACATCATCCACCAGCCATGCTGTTCACACTTGAATGCCTCTTTCAGTGCTAACCTTATGCTGGTAAAGGTGTTCCATTACCTCAACGTGGCCTGGGTGGCTCTCTGGTGACAGGGCTGATCTCTACATTACCTAAGAAAGTGACATTTCAAGCTGGCGTTTGACAGTTTACATCACTTCCACTGCTGCAGTACTTGGGTGATAAAGGAATGGGAGCCACTGGCACACAGAGCTAACAGAGCACAGGATTGTCCTGTTTTAGATACAAAGTCAATGTCTAAAAGTTCTAGGGGAGGTGCAGACTACTGCTACAGTGCTACCAATCCAGTGATAGTAACACGATGGAATGACAATCGCGCGGTTACTATGGCATCGAACTGTCAGCCAATGATGCCTATAGGAGTATAGAGTGGGGGATTCTTGAAAATAGCTAAGGCTAACTGTTATGTTGAGGTAACATTATTCAGCGGGTTTCATTAGACTTTATGAAGCAAAATTAGTTAATTCTATAGGGTGATGCTAGACTTTTGGCCATAGCCTGTAGGGTTAAATGGGGGCCATTCAACCCACATGTATGCCTTTTGCAAGTTGCATTAGTCTTTTGCAGTACACAGAGGAATTCATCTTACGAAGGTGCAGTAGATAGCAGGAACATTTAAAATAAGGCTTGATATGTGAATTTAAATAATATTGGATTAATACATAATATAGTTTACTAAATTCAAATAAAAGCACTTTATATGCAGTCTGAAATGACAGTCTTGTCTCCTTTTCTTCAGTGAGAATGGATCAGCCTCACTCAAAGGAAGTTTCTGAGATGGAAGCAGCTCACATCAGCCCAGATCTTCCTATTCGATGGGTTGTTTCTGCAGACAGGACTGTTGAGATCAAGGAGGAAGTGACTGAGCTGGGGTGTGACCAGGCCAATGAGCGGATCCTGCAGGAGGAAACCCCACCTTCTGGCATCACTGAGAGAGGTGAGTGACACTGCAATGCAGATCTATAGAGGAGGGGCTTATAGATCTGCTTTAGGGGGCATTTATTTCTGGTTGGCTTCTTCAGTGGACTTCAACATAAAGCTATTTACAGTTCAGTTTGTTTACTTTCCCCAGCACTCATTTTAGTTCCCCCTTCTTTGAAACCTGCTTGTTACACCATGTCACTATATGCCAATACTATTGAGGACCTAATTTACATGGAAACAGCATTTCTTTCTCTCAAATGGTTTAAACTGGAACTATTCTACACAAGAAACCGGATTGTTGATTATGATCAGGCTGACATTGGGGTTAATGCAGGACCAAATTAACATGTACATATCTTGAAGTGTACTTCCATGATTAAAGTTTACACATTTTAAATTTATTTAGACATCTGAGAAACATGATAGAAATTATGCTCAGACGAGTTATTTTGATAATCAGGGTTTGGCAACCTTTTTGTGCAAGAGAGACAAACTGAATGGAAATTTAGAGCAAGTGGTCTACAAAGAGCCAATCATAAACACACAATTGATAAACTTTAAAGTGCAAAAAAAAAAAAAAAATTATTGTTCTTACAGTGTGCGTCTTTAATGTAGCTTCTGCTGCTGCATCATTTTGCTCATTTCTTTGAATTCCGGTTCATAGCTGATCAAGTTTAGCTTCATGCAGGTCATTCAAAATGATCTAGACTGCATTCAGAACTGGGCAGACACATGGCAAATAGAGAAAGGTGTAAAGTATTGCACACAGGCAATAAAAATGTGCATTATAAATATCATATGGGAGATACTGAAATTGAAGAAGGAATCTGCCCAGTTCTGAATGCTGTCTAGATCATGCTGAATGACCTTTGCTGCTGCAACAGTGTTTGCCACTCCTCCTATTTTTGTGTCGTCTGCAAATTTAACACGTTTGCTTACTATACCAGAATCTAAATCATTAATGTAGATTAAGAATAGCAGAGGACCTAATACTGATCCCTGTGGTACTCCACTGGTTACCTCGCTCCATTTTGAGGTTTCTCCTCTAATCAGTACTTTCTGTTTTCTACATGTTAACCACTCCCTAATCCATGTGCATGCATTTCCTTGAATCCCTACTGCGTTCAGTTTGAGAATTAATCTTTTATGCGGGACTTTGTCAAAAAGCTTTCTGGAAATCTAAATAAACATCTTGCTCTAGATGTCATGTTGCAATGAGCACACCAGGTTAGAATGCTAAAAAATACATTGGAAAAAAAATGCTCTGTGGTCAGTAGGAGGCGGTCTGCACTAATGTTTATGAGGTGTGTTCCACAACATGCATCACGTGAAATAAAAAATAAAAATGTATTCTGTTTTCCAGGTACAGGTATGAAGCTTTCTGAACTGGAACCTGTCCCCATTAAAGATGAGGCCCAAGAAGAACTAGAAACTGTCCACATTAAAAAGGAGAGTCCTGTACTAGAATCAGTCCATATTAAAAGGGTTATTCTCAATTCTAAACCCTTAAGCAGCTTGCTGGGCTCTCTTCCCTGTCCTGGATGTGGGGAGAGTTTTAATCCTGAAGGAAACCTTGAAACATCTCCTGGAAAGACTCTGCATCGCTGTGCTGGATGTGTGAAGACTTTCAGGGAGTCAGGAATCCTGAACGGACAGCAGCAAACAGGCACTGGAAAGACTCCATATTACTGTCATGAATGCGGGGCAGATTTCAGACCCCACAGCACCGTGAAACACCACCTGCGAGTTCTGAAGGTACAGCTGGGTTGTCCTTGTGAAAGGCAGGATTCAGAGATGGAACCTGTCCACATTAAAGAGGAGGCCCCAGAACTAGAACCTGTCCACATTAAGAAAGAAGTCACAGTGCTGGAACCTGTGCACATTAAAGAGGAGAATCCTGTACTAGAATCAGAAGAATGTGAATACCTTTCAGGTAAAGTAAAACAAAGACTGAAAGCATGCAGAGATGAATGGCAGGGTGTATTGCTCTATTGAAAGCATGCAGAGATGAATGGTGGGGTGTATTGCTCTATTGAAAGCATGCAGAGATGAATGGCAGGGTGGATTGCTCTATTGAAAGCATGCAGAGATGAATGGCAGGGTGGATTGCTCTATTGAAAGCATGCAGAGATGAATGGCAGGGTGGATTGCTCTATTGAAAGCATGCAGAGATGAATCGCAGGGTGTATTGCTCTATTGGTGTGTACCCTGTGTAAAACATACAACAACAACTCTATAGTGTGATAGATACGCAGCTGGTAATCTGTTACTCCTCACAATTCTCAGATTCAAAACGCATCCATAGTTTTACACTGCCTGAATCCTCAAGGCGGTCATCCTCACTTCAACACAGTAAGTTAATCTTTGTATATGTATTGGTGAAACGTACATACAATTTATTATAGAAACTGAAAATGTATGCGTTTTGAGTGGTGTTTATTTTACTAAACAAAAACCTAAAACGAATCAAATCAAGCCCTAAATGGAACACTGTACAAAACTTAAGGTTGCAGAAGTAAGAATAGCCTGAATGTACCCCACTGAATTAACTACAAAACAAAGGTTTTTAAAAAAAAAATAATAATATGGTGTGTATTTCAGGGAAAAACAGTAATAAAGTAGGACAGATTTTGTACAATCCCTGTCATTGTCCTGTCTCCTCAATAAAGTGGCCACAGACACATTTTCCTAAAGTATTGTAGTGGCAGCGTGTAGTGAGTTCCCAGTGGTGGAGGAATGATGAGACAGGAGCCAGTAGTCAGTTCAAATAGCAGTGAGAACAGCTCTTTATTTGGGTTCAGCATGCTCTTTCAGAAGCTCCTTTAATGCAATGGATTTCTGTAACTCACCCAACACAAAACTCTTCCCCCCCGCGCCGCATGGTCACGTTCACACACGCTCATGCAAATCAGTCCATTCATTCTACAGCCACTCAGCACGCAGTATGCAAATACCTACTGCCTTACTCGCCATTTTATTTGTCTTTTGTTACATTCCGCATAACAAAAACTAGGATTGCATCACAAAATAAAAAAAATAAAACTTTGATCAATGACTTCGAACAAGTCATTTCGTTTGCAAGTTGACATACCTGACCCGTATCATGTTGCAGACAGAAACCTGATTGACTCGCTTCTCGGGTGTGCAATTAAAAAAAAAACTTGTCCTAGGGACAAAATGATAGAAAAATCTGATTGTCCTTCTTAAAATTCTATTTGCCCCCCCCCCCCCGTTGCAAAACAAACACAAAAAAGTAGAATATAACTTGTAGGATTTTGGTTTTATTTAACAGTGAACACAATCAGTCAGTTAGTGATTAACAGGGGTGGATCTAGCCTTGTAGATTGAAGCGTTTACTAAATTCTTGAAGATACACAAAAGGTTCCATGTGACCCCACCTCACATCAACAAATGTATAACGCACTTTAAGGAAATGTTCCTTTCAGTGCAGTTTGGAACACATCTGATAGTAAATTTAAGTAACATACCAAGAGTACAATAATAATAAGTAATGCAGTAGATGCAGCTTATTAACAACCTCTCGGTTCCCAGCAAAAAGTTGCCATTAACCGAAAGTTGCCAATAAGCGAAAAAACCCTGTTTTCAAGTGTATTTATATGGAATGATATATACTGTAGATGCACAAATATGGCACTGAAATACATGTGTTTTAAATGTTAGTCTTAAAAAATTAACACGAGTAACATAAAATACCCAGAGATAGAACTGTTTACTTCACATGTGTGTAACAAAAACAATAGTAGGCTTAAATAGTACTACACAGCGATGTACTACAACTGTACTTACATTGAGTAAAGCAAACATGAAAAATGTGTTGTACTTACAATCAGTTCTAAAGAAACACAATTTTAAAATAAGAAATTGTCCAACGTTGTCTGCTTTTAACAATGTATCACCTCCCGCTGTAAATCCATCTCAATTTTGCTTGCAGCTTTGTAGTCACGATTCTGCCTCGGTCCACCAGAAATGCGGCGTGTGTTATAAAAGCTGTTGAAGTATGCACATAAATCATGCAACTCGCTCTGTAGCACTGGAAACTAGTAATAGTTGTCAATAAGCGGCATGCTAATAACCAAACGTTGTCTATCAGGGTTGCTAATAACAGGCATCTACCGTGCTTGGGAGTTGTTGAAATCTAAAAATAGCTTCTGCCTGTGTGTTTTTTCCACTCTTTCTCTAGAAGCTGAATCCAGCTCCTGATGTACAGGTGTTTTAGTTTGTTGCATCCCAGATACAAAATCATTGCCAACTATTACTGCTGCTCTGTGGAATTCTGATTGTGGCAGCACTTTAACTGGATGAGCCACTCAGGGGACCCCTGGTTGAAGACAATTTTAAAGAAATTGTGCAGCTCTATGCAGTGTGTTCAATCATTTACAGTATTCTTTCAGAAATTTGAATTTTCACAGGGAGCTGCATATTACACGGCAATGGGTAAATTTCACGGAAAATGGTCCCGTTATTTTGAATTCCCCTGTCTGGGCTGTAGAGCTGCACAAACACCTCAACACTCCCTTTCATCCTTTGTTGTCAACCTACTATCTGAAGCTGGACAAAAAAAAAATCAGTTTGCTTTTAAAGTTTTTCAGTTTATTTGCATTTGGTAATAGCCATCTGTTCTGAACTGCAGAAAAAGCAGAATGAATTCGGAATCCTCATTTCCACTGTTCTACCCTAACTTGACTGGCTGGTGCATGTTACTATGGAAACAAGAAAAGGGGGGTGGTTCCAAAGAGTTCCAAAGCATTGGGTCTGCGAAATCAAAACGGGCAGTGAAGATTCTGCCAGTTCTGAAGCAGCAAGCCTTTTATTATAGAGCCAAAGTTCTGTTCTATGTGCAGTAAATACTTTGTCATCAATGTTGATCAATCATCAAAGTTTACAGTAAAATCTACTTGCAATATTACAGTTTTTAATGTTGTATTTTGTAACCTGTAATGGGTTATTGCTTACATAACAAATATTAATATTACTACTGTTTACAAAAGTCATGAAATTTATTACAAAAATCTTTAAGTGTTTTAAGGTTGAAGTCAGGAAAAATCATACCACCCTGTTTGAATGTGAGTGGTGCAGGAATGAGTGGAGGTCCAAACAGAGGGTCTATGTACAATGACACAATATTTATTTTCTTCGTGACAATACACTCACCTTCGGTTCTGGTTTTACTTGATTTAAGTGCAGCTTTTGACACCATCGATCACTCTCTTTTAATTGATCGTCTTGAACATTTGATGGGATTGTCAGGCACTGTCTTGTCTTGGTTCTGGTCTCTCAAACAGATTTCAGTTTATAAAAATTGAAGAGGAGACCTCCTTTTTATTAGAGGTTACTTGTGGGGTCCTTCAGGGTTCCGATATTGGCCCAATTCTCTCTTTATATGTTACCCTTGAGTGACATCATTCGTAGACATGGAGTTAGGATCCACTGTTATGCTGATGATACTCGGCTTTACTTGTCCTTCAAACATGACTGTATCTGCTGCTAACATTTTGAATACCTGTCTTGCTGACATTAAGAACTGGATGTTTAATAACTTTTTAGTGTTAAATTCAGAAAAAACAGAAGTGATGATACTGGGGCCTCAGAAAACACGAAGATACACATTTGATTGAAGTTTTATCTGATGGACTCTGTACAGATTTTAGGGCAGAAGTAAATAACCTAGGTGTTATATTTGATACAGAACCTTCTTTCGAAGCACACTTTAAAAATGTCAGAAAAATTTCCTTTTTTCATTTAAGAAATATTGCAAGACTGAGAGGTATTCTTTCCAGGCAGGATGCAGAGAGATTAATGCATGCTTTTATATCCTCTAGGATGAACTATTGCAATGGTGTTTTCATTGGGACTAACCACAACATTATTTCTCGCCTTCAACTTGTACAAAATGCCTCAGCTAGAACTTTAACTCGGGTCAAGAGACGAGAGCATATCACCCCGGTGCTGGCATCTTTGCATTGGCTGCCGGTTAGTTTTAGAATAGATTTGAAGGTGTTGCTGCTAACTTATAAGGCTGTAAATGGTCTCGCACCTCCATACCTTAAAGATCTTTTGGAATCCTGTGTCCCCAATCGCCCGCTCCGATCACTGGATGCTGGCTTACTGTCTGTACCTATTATTAAGAAAAAAAACCTTCAGGTGGTAGATCTTTTAGTTATATGGCAGCTAAATTTTGGAACAACTTGCCCATCACAATTAGAGATGCCCCTTCAGTCAGTGCCTTCAAGTATAGACTAAAAACCCATTTCTATAGCCTGGCATTTTCATCCAGATGAGCTGATACCCTCTTGCCCCCATATTGTTCCCACTATTTATTTATTTTATTTTTTTATTTTGATTAAAATCATGTTTTTATAATACAGCTTACATATTCTGTTTTTTTTTTTATTTTGTTCTTACTGTTTACTGTTGTTCAGTAATATGTATTTTTTGCCTTTGTAAAGCGCTTTGTGGCGACCTGTTGCAAAAGGCGCTATATAAAAATTGAATTGAAAACCTTGGCAACAACACCTTTTTAACACGAAAACGTTCCACTAAACAGTAAGGGGAGCAGTGAAAATCCATTTTCAATTACATTTTCACTGCTACCCCATCACCTGCTGTTGAACGAATGTTTTGTTAAAGGTAGTTTTTAAAATGTATTTTGCTTGTCCTCATTGACACCCATTCTATAAAAAGAGGCTGCCATTAACAGGAGTGATATTAAGTGGGTCTGACTGTTCGCTAAATAAAGTCATCATAGTTAACTCTAGGAGTTGTTCATGGTTATGAGGGGAAGCTCTATAGAAGAGTGAGTGTGTAAGAATACTTTATAATAACCTTTGTCTTTTCTTTCTTTTTTCCTTAGCTTCTAAAGAACACGACTTCAATCGAACATCCCACTGCAAAAACTCTTCTAGTGGCAAACCACAGTGCAGGAAACACAGAGAGAAGACACCCCAAGAAGGAAATATGAAGAAATTGAGAACTCGCTCAGTTAAAATTCCTTCTTTAGAAGACAGACAACCACTTTCTCTGGAGAGTACCGAGACTACACATTCTGTGTGTGTGATCAATTCTGAAACCCAGGGCAACTTGAAGACCTTGTCTTGTTCTACTAAACAAGGAAAGAGTTCACGTCAATTAGGCTCTCCTAAAACTCACAAGGGAAATTCCACAGAAGAAACTCAATTTCCCTGTGCTGATTGTGGGAAGAGTTTCAGTCATTTATCACAGCTTAAAATCCACCAGCGCAGTCACACAGGAGAGAAACCTCATCACTGCACTGAGTGTGGGAGGAGTTTCAGTTTGGTAAAAACCCTTAAAAGACACCAGCGAGTTCACACAGGAGAGAAATGTCACAGCTGTAATGATTGTGGGAAGAGCTTCACTGAATTAGGAAGTCTTAAAAAACACCAGCGAATTCACACAGGAGAGAAACCTTACCACTGCACAGAGTGTGGGAAGAGCTTCAGTCATTTATCAGACCTTAAAAATCACCAGCGCATTCACAAAGGAGAGAAACCATACCACTGTAATGATTGTGGGAAGCGTTTTACTGAATTAGGAAGTCTTAAAAGACACGAACTAATTCACACAGGTGAGAAACCACACCTCTGTAATGAATGTGGAATGCGCTGCAATTATTTAGGAAACCTTAAAAAACACCTACAAATTCACATAGGAGAGAAACCACACAACTGTAATGATTGTGGGAAGCGCTTTACTGAATTAGGAAATCTTAAAAGACACAAACGAATTCACACAGGAGAGAAACCTTACCAATGTAATAATTGTGGGAAGCGCTTTACTGAATTACGAAGTCTTAAAAGACACGAACGAATTCACACAGGAGAGAAATCCTGAATGTTGGGAAAATTTTAATCTGGTGGGACACCTTAAAAACCAGGAAATGATTGCATCACTGAAGAGATTAATGTGATGAACAATTTATAATGCAATTGGAGTTAAAATCCTTTCTTGACAAACAAGCTTCTCATAGCATTCCTTCACAAAGATACCTCAGAAGCGTTTATTGCACCGGCCTGCGTTTACACTTTGAAACAGACAAGAGGATGACAGTCCGATCGGAGACACCAGAGCTTTAAACAAAACACTTTTAAGACATTGCAGAGAGGGAGACACTATTTCACACCCTTGCTGGTAAGAGAGACACAAGCCGAGATGTTTATCTTATGAGACATGTTTTATTTTCTGATATCCCACTGACTGAGACTGCAAACATTAATTAAGCAATAGACATCTATTGATGGGGACACGTGGGTCCGTGCCAGGACTTAATTGCCTTTGTTTCAATCTAGGGGCGAATCACAGAACTAAAAAAATACAACCTCAATGCCCCCAAAAAAACAATAGATTGTTTATATCATTGGCTGTCACGTGTCCTCCCATCTGCTGGTAATAAAGCTGTGCATCTTCCATAGAGGAGGATGAGCCTTGAAGTTCCATATACTTGGAAACTGCCAGGAAACTTTGTTGGTCGACTGTTAAAAACTTTTTGTTAAGACCAGGAACTCTGTTCATCAACCTGCTATTTTTTTATTATTAAAACCAGGATTACAAGACTGTTTCAGCGCTACAAAGACAGGACTGTGACTTGGCTTCTTCACGTCTAAACCCCTGGAGCAAGGTGTGAACGCTGGGCTTCTCTTTGCATCCCTCCAGGCTGGACCGCGGAGCAACGACCATCGCAGGATTGGTATTCTTCTTTCTCCTTCATAAGACTGTGTTATTACATTGACTCTCACATCCCTCCTAGTCATAAAGGAAGGGAACTATGATTTATTGAATTAGCAGTGCATAGCTTAGAATTATAATGTTTAAATGCTTGTAATGATATTTATTAGAACAACTAAACCCAGATGTAAAACATAATTAATAACGTTACCTCATGTTAACTTATTAAAATCAAGTGAACATTTGTGAATGCAGCATTTAAAATTAGAAGATTTTGTGATAATATTATCACATGCTTCAGTAATTGTGTGTATTGCAAACTAGTAAAATGTATGTATCCCAACTTATTATGCAGGCTGAATGGTTTGATTTTAATACATGTGGGAATGGCTCAAAGATACCTATTGGATTTCAAAGTTTCTGTTTTAAATTAATTTTGTATCTTGTTCTGATTTTACAAATGAAAATGGAACTTTAAATTTAAAATCACAAATGTGTGAAAATGAATAAAATATCTTTTGGTGGTAGAATATCAATGAGAAAACAGTAAATCAATATAAATTGCAAGTCATTATACATACACTATTTAGAAAATGTTATTAAAACAGATATAAACATCTTATATAAATTGCAGAGCGCAACTAATTTAGGAGGCAGAATATCTACACAAAAAAACAAGTTCATAATGTAATTATAGTGGGGAGAGTGTCACTATAGTTAGGGTTAAGTAGGCAGTTTTAATGTTAAACCCCAATTTCTGTACTTTAATAACGTTCAATGGATTTGCATGAAAATTTGGTTGTGTGGTCCCTTCGTTCTGCTCGGATATGTGGATTCCGAGATCCACATAGTGATGTGTTTTTGCTGTTTTTTTTGTCAAGTCTCCAGCTCCAAAATGGTTTTGAATTTTTGTTTGACAATTTTAAGGTACAAGGGGACTGGCCCAGAATAGTGCCTATTTCTGGTTTGTTGAAAAAATAAAAGTTACAGGGATTTGAAATTTTGGTTCTGAGCATGCTCAGTACAGCTCTTGAAGTTAGTTTTTTTTTTTTTTTTTTTTTTAAGTAGTAGCCAATTGATTTTTACCCTATTTTTTTCACCAATTTGAAATCACCAATTGTATGTATTAATCCCGGTCCACCACTGCAACCCCCGTGCCGACTCGCAAAACGCCGGCAGACCTACGCGTCCTCAGAAACACTCCTTGCCAAAGCTGTCTTTTTTTCGCACTGCAGGTCCACGGCGAAGCCACCAGTCCCATAGTGCCGGAACATAGAACAGATCTGAATGGCTCCACAAAGGAGTCGCTGGTGCGCAGTGAACCGAGTATTACCCTGCTGACCTGAGCCCTCCCTACCCGGGAGGTGCTCAGCCAATCGTGTACCACCGCCTGGGAACTCCCGGTCACGGTCAGCAAATGAC
Organism: Acipenser oxyrinchus oxyrinchus; assembly: GCA_030684275.1. Taxonomy (NCBI): domain Eukaryota; kingdom Metazoa; phylum Chordata; class Actinopteri; order Acipenseriformes; family Acipenseridae; genus Acipenser; species Acipenser oxyrinchus. Next base: position 4,353,842 of record CM060294.1, read on the forward strand.
ACAGCCTGGATCCTGCACTTCACGCGGAGCACCTTTACTGGGTGCGCCGTTCGGGAGCCCTTGCAGTTAGATGTTTGATCCAGAAAAAGGAATTGGCCTCACGACAAAATAGACCCTCGCAAAAAAAAAAAACATCTTTGTTCGTGAGGTGGACATCTTGTTTTTAGTTTAAAAAAAAGACTGCCTGAAAATCATATGTTTAGTAAACCACAACATGTCTGTATATAATTGGAACTCCGTAAGATTGACTGTAACATTGTCTCTTTCATTTTGTGAGGTTTGCCCGAGACAGACAGCACTTCCCCGAGCAGTAGTGTGAGGTGCCTCCCTCACATTTTAAGTGCTGATGTCTCCGCCTCTATTCGAGCTATTTGTTTTTTTCCTTGGCTAATAAGAGGCGGGCATGAAGCTGGAGTTGTAGTGTAGTGGTCAGCAGTTGGCCGAGCACGCCAAAAATCAGTGCAGAGAAAAGTGGTGAAAACATTTTTTTTTTTATCTTAATTATACTTCTATACTAACAATTTATTTTTCGTTCATGAGTGTGAACATGCTAACAGTGTATTACATTTTATATATAAAATATTTTAATGGTTACATTAACATTAAAAGTCCTCACTTGAAAACTATCAACTCTTTTTTACATTTTTTAAATTATTTTGCTGAGAGAGATGCTACAGCTATGGCCACAACTTTTGTATTTTTTTTTTTTTAGATTGAGACAGTAATAAAAAAGCCTAGATTAACATAATTTAGATGCTTTAGTTAACATCATGTAATCAAAGAAACTACAGAACGATATCGCAAAAGTTTACCGGAAGCCATAATAGTTGTACAGTAGTATTGGAGGCATGCTGGATTTTGAAATGTCACATTCTTCATTATGTATGGAAAACTACAAAGCAGTATGTAATTCAGTATGTTAACATAGCATTATTCCACAGGCTTCATTCGACTCCGTGAAGCAAAATTATTTAATTATATAGGGAGATACAAAACCTTTGGCCATAGCTGTACTGTTAATTCACTGTATTGTAATAAATAAATTACAACTGTACATGCAATACTAGCAACATACAATAAACATAGCCTCGATTTTACAATGGTCTGTACTGTATAGCAAAATGTGTTTGTATATTTGACCCATAATATTAATGTTGTAGTTTATTATATATGTTGTAACTACTGCTTGGAACTTTTTGTCTAAACAAAATCTCCACAATGCACGAACAGCATCCCAAAATCGCTGTCAGCCAAAAGGCTGAAATCTGTTCATGTTCCACTTCGAACAAGCTGAACGTGTCGGAGTCTTCCTGTCTCACAAAATTCCATCAAATTTGACTATTACTACCGGATGGTCAGAATTCAGTATTAAAAAAAAAAATACATGCTTTTGGGTGAAACAAAAGATAGCACAGGGTTTATATCATGTAAGTGGATAATGGTTCAAAAGGTTTTCTTTATGTTGTGCTGCAGGGCGGGGTCCCAGTAAATCGTAGTGCCGGTGGGGGGCGGGGCTAAGATCGCTAAACACCTTGTGTGAATAGGTGAAGAAAAACTAATCATGTGGATTATATATAAACCTGTGTCCGTGTTTAACATATATACACCTGTGTTTAATCAAGTTTACAAATTCTGTGCTCTGTAATAGAATGTACAGGCTTTTTGATACATCATTTGAAATGATTTCATTTACAGTTAAGGATAATAACAATAATAATAATAATAGTAGCATCAGTAATAAAACAAATTTAAATTAAGGAAAGAAATTCTTTACCAAAAACTTGCATCAGTTAGGGTTGATATTAAAACAAGAGTAGGGAGATGTGATGGTAGGGTTTTTAACCCTGACCCTGCATTCCCTCCCACTCTCTTACAAGCAGGGGAAGGGGCAAGGCAACAAACCACAGACAAGCGATTAAAAAAATAATCATGATTAATCTCACGATTAAAAATTTTATCTGTTCATCTTGGTTTTAATCGCATATTAAATTGATGCAATTACTACATCCATGTAATTTAAATGTGTTTTATTACTGATGCTGCTGTTATTATTGTTATTATTATTATTATTATTATTATCCTTAACTGTAAATGAAATCATTTCAAATGTATTTATTTAATCAGGAAATTTACCCATTGTGGCTGTGACCAAAATTTACTCGGGGCAATAATTTAGAAATTACAAATAGAACAAACACAATAAAACATGCAGATCATGCTTGATCAGCAGCATGGAGATCAGAAAACAGAATAAATAGCATATCTATTTTTAAATGTGATTGTGGACTGAAATAATTTTTTTTAAATAAAATTATAGGTAGGTAGGAAATGAACTGTTAATTGTGAAGAGAACATAAAAGAACGTCATCATATTCAAAAACTGCAAACTAACAAAATTGGTAGGCTTTACGTACTATGCGTAAAAATAAAATGCAGCCTCCTCCAGTGGTGTAACTTGGCTTGGAAATGTGGGTGGGCACCAATTTAGGTTGGACGGGCAATGACCAAAAGGTCTGACGACACAGGAAATAGTTTACAAAACCTGAATACATCAAATATTCCCTCTGTAAATCCATTTAAAATGTTTGAAGTAACCAAAAACAAAAAAAGTACAAATATCCGCAGTGAATGCACTTTAAAAAGCCAGACCAGCAAGAACACAGTAATGTTACATTTTAAGCAATTTTTAAAAACAATGAAAGTTAGTCAGTGACTTGCCATTGCCTAGTTAGTATCCTCTCATCTCCACTCCACCTTACAGGATAAGACGTCTATTTAATATTGCAATTATATATAGTCATACTCTGGAAAATCGGTGTGGAGTAGTGGTTAGGGCTCTGGACTCTTGACAGGAGGGTCGTGGGTTCAATCCCAGGAGGGGGACACTGCTGCTGTACCCTTGAGCAAGGTACTTTACCTAGATTGCTCCAGTAAAAACCCAACTGTATACATGGGTAATTGCATGTAAAAATAATGTGATATCTTGTAACAATTGTAAGTCGCCCTGGATAATGGTGTCTGCTAAGAGATAAATAATAATAAAAATCGCACAGGTCTCTTTCAAACCATAGGAGAGACAGCATGTTATTCAGCAACTTGTCAGCATTGAGGCTTGCAACAGCTGTTTTAATCCTGTTCATGGTGTACAGGTGGTTATTTGGGATCAAAACTCTTAAACGTGTGAATATTTGGAAAGATATACAAGTGGCAATAATCTAAAACTTAAATTAGTGTTGGATATTTTTTTGCCACAGTCGATTTGTGCTTGGAATATTGAAATGTCTGGGACTTTAAAGAGATCTGCGTCAGCTGCCTCGCAAGCTGTCATCAAACACAGCTTGCATGTGATTCGTTGTGTGAGAGAAAGATCCCACCTAAACACAGCATCACAATAACTACTTTGCTTTGATTGGCTAAAGCAGGGGTGTCCAATCCTAGTCCTGGAGGGCCGATGTCGTCCAGGTTTCTGTTCCAACTGTACCCTAAATTAGTTAATTGGGCAAATTAAGCTTCTAATAAGCATTTAATTGGTCCAATTAAGTAATTTAGGGTACCGTTGGAACAAAAACCAGGAGGTACACCAGCCCTCCACGAGCAGGATTGGACACGCCTGGGCTAAAGCCTGCAACATTTTTAAAAATGGCATTTTTGTCCTAAACTTGAGCTCCCGCCTGGCCTACTCTTTTAGAAAATTTAAAAACTGAATAAAAACAAAATAATAAAAAAACACTATCATACTTAGCTTGATTCGTGTGCTTGCAGCGATCCTGAATTTCTGTCGAAACTGGTGGGTTTAATGTGTTCTTATATTGTTGTTGTCTGTAGCAGAAGAGCTGCTTGTGTATTTTGAGAAGTGAAGGCGTGTTCAGCACACAGCAGACTAGATGTACTCGTGTGATACTGGAACTCACTTTGACAGGATACAAGTGAGCGTCTTTCTGTCCAGCAAGCTGTCAGAACGTTTTTACAATAAATAAATAAACAAACTTCCCCTTCCACTTTTTACATATTTCCTACAAAAACATTCTTACAGCACCATCTTATGACAGCTCAACACAAAACAACAATACAATAACCCCTAAATACAGCAAACAAGTCATATTATAGAAATAACTACATAATTAGCTATTACAATGAAAATAAATCTCAACACCATTTCTTTTTAGACATGTTTTCTTTACAAATGACACTTCATTTAAGCATAAATATTGTTAAGTTAGTCTTGGCTCGGCAATGCACTTTAGCTTTGTAGTACAGGTACAATATCTTGACACAGAAAAATGATATGCTTTTATATTTTATTGCAAGAGAGTACCACTCCTTACCTTTCAGTTATCCAGCAGACTGAAATGAAAGCAGCATTGGAGCCTTGACCAGAACTTGATGCAGGGAAAGAAGTTTCTTTTACACTGTTAAAAAAGAATCTCGAATAATTCTAACAAAATATTTGATTCAAAAGTGTTTATTTACAGAGCTTGTTCAGAAAAGCATTTCAGGTTTCCCCCTTATCTGTGATTGAAAACATTTCATCTCCCACTCTAAGCTTACTGAAGAAATGAACCCTTTTATGCTGAATGACAACAATGCATTGCCAAGCATATATGCATATATATATATATATATATATATATATATATATATATATATATATATATATATATAAATTACTTGTAGTTTTCAAAAGCTTGAACAAGTTTGAAACATTAATTAACTAATGACTAATAATGACTAATAACTAATGACTAATAATGGAATAATCTGTGTTAATTGTACGTAATCCTCTAGGTATGGAATTGGCTCGTTTTGCATTCAGCTCTTGCTTTGAACTTTAATGTAATTCATTATTGTAAATAAAATATGAAAGCATGATTCATAGTGTTTGGCATTTTGTTTTACATTTAACAGCTATTTAACTAATCTTTATATTTATACACATGCAGAGTGCTCACTTGCTGTTTCCTATAGGAGGCGTGTCTGCATGTAACTGTCAGTGTGCTCTTTCACTACGGTGAGTCTGATTAGCCAGTCAGTAACACTTGGTATAGTGCTCTTAGAAAACAGCAAGTGGAGCATTCCGCTTCCCTGGTGGAGTCCATAGAAAGCACTGCTTATATTCCAAATTGAATCACACTGCAGGTGTCTCACAGCTGTATTTGAATCATGAAATATATTTAAGATGTTTTTTCAAATGATTGACATTAATGTTCATAAGGAAGCACAGCAATGTGTTGTAACTTACACTTATTTATTAGACCAGCAATTTATCAATGCTTCATTCAGCAGCTACAAGATAGGATGTGTGTAAAACGAAAATTGATCAATGCTGACAAAACCCCTGATGTGATTCATGATCTGAACCAAAAGGCAAAACCACTTGTGGAGGAAAAACAGTCCTTATGCCATCACACTGCAGAAAGACCATGACAGCGTTTTCTATCTCTCAGCTTTAAACATATAACTAGATTTCATGATGCTGCTCAATTGATCTGGTATAGCAGGTACCCATCACCTATCCCAATGAACTGTGCATGCTATCACCTAATCATAACATTACTACATTATTTATTTGTAAAATAATGTTACTGTTATTTGTCCTTGTTTTGTGTTGGGCATGATTCTACCTCATCGGAGGAAGTTTACACAGAACTCATCCAGTGTTCCTTCAAACAGAAAGGAGCCTCTTGTCCAACTCAATCAACAGCACAAATACAAAACAAACATGAGCAAACAGACTAAATCAAGTGTGTGGTACAGCAGAATGTAGCAGATGTGAAATGGAAAGGAGTTTTAAAAAAAAAACCCAGCTGTAGCCTAACATCATTAATGGATTTGTGACAGGGTAGCATCACGGCCCGAGCTGGTTCCTGGCATGAAAGAGATGAAGAGACAGAAAGCTGCAGTTTAAACGCAGGTGCGCATGTTTATTAATAAAAATACACAAAACAAAGTGCATGAGGGCCAAAATAAAACATTGAAACAAAACAATACCTACATGTAGGCTGGGTATTAACAATGTTTCAAAAGCATACGAAGAGTCACAGCCCAAACGCCTCCAACAAACAAAGCATTTTGCTCCTTCTATTTGTTTATTTAGCAGACACCTTTATCCAAGGCGACTTACAGAGACTAGGGTGTGTGAACTATGCATCAGCTGCAGAGTCACTTACAATTACATCTCACCCGAAAGACGGAGCACAAGGAGGTTAAGTGACTTGCTCAGGGTCACACAATGAGTCAGTGGCTGAGGTGGGATTTGAACCGGGGAGCTCCTGGTTACAAGCCCTTTTCTTTAACCACTGGAACACACGCGTGAAGGGAACAGGCAACAGAGCCTTTTTTTCTGCATGTGGCCATTCCCCAATTGGCATCAATTACCTAACTGGGGAATGGCCACACCTGTGATTGCTGGCAGGGACAGATTTAACCCCGTCCCTGCCAACCTTCCATTCCCACACACACACTATTTACAGCAGCAGGGCTCTGCCTGCCACTGTATTATTGTAGAACAGTGGTGGCCAATCACAGTCCGGGAGGATTATTCCACTCCTGGTCTTTGTTCCAACCCTGTTTTAAATTGTTTATCTAAGCCAATTCAACCTTCACCCAGACCTTGAAGCATGTCATTATTTCATTTTACCTGTTAAACCTGGAGTGGAATAATGGCCGTCCACGACTGTGATTGGCCACCCCTGTTGTAAAGCAACAAGACAAACAGAAGCACGCATATGGAACCTGCCAGACTCCAACATGGACTGGCAAACATCTACACCTGGAGAATCCCCATTACCCATAACTGTATATACACCATTGGGATTGTTTCTATTTGTAACTTATATCAGTTCAGACAGCAAGGCAATGAATCAAATCCACCTCCATCCTAACCTATCTCAGAAGCTCTCTCCCCATGGCCGGACTATGTGTGACAAACTTCCACGGTGTTATCATCGACCACTGTGCCTCCAAACAGCACAATATTTTAATTTGAGGGAATGCAATCAACATTTATTTAATCAAAAAAAAAAAATTTTAATAACACCACCCCACTCAATTCAGCTCCTTGTTATATTTATTAATCTGGTTCTTCAGAGTTTCTCTTGCAGCATTTTAATGAGAACGCATGAAGGGAACAGGCAACAGAGCCTTTCCTATATTTAAACAGGGAGGCTATATTGTGTGCAATGTATTTCAAAAAGTTTTTTCTGTTTTATTTTGAATTAATTTCACACAAGGAACACACAACACTCAGTTTCTGGCGTAATTCTTTAAAACTATCTTTGTAAAGCAGAATAAGGGGATGATTTGTCCAGTGAGCTGTACTCTACAATTTAAGACATTGTCCCTTTTTGTATCCCCTAGATGTGAAAATAAAACACTGAAAACAAAATGTATTATTTAAAATTCCAAAAGGGGACATTTTCAAGGTATGCACCTTTGTGGTTCATTCTCAGGTTAGAGTTTTTCCATTTCCATTGTGAAACTGTATATTGGGAGGCATTATATTTTAGTCAGAGACTGTCGGCAACAAAACTACATTTGAGTTGTAAAGATCAGAAATGACCAAAGCTTAGCATTGACTTGAAAGAGCTGGAGGCTTGCTCACTAGTGAGGAGTTACATCTAATAATCCTAATGTTCAAACTGAGAGACTCAGCAATGCATGAGAGAGAAGTGGAATCTTGCAGACGCAATTACAATCTATTTTACAGATTACTAACGTGACGTAACAAAATCAGAATGGCCAATACAATGATTAATGTTCCAAACCACATGTAGTTCATATTTTCCATCTGTGTTGTCTATTGTTGTCAAATTTACTCCTGGTGTTAATGTGTTCTCAACTGGCTGAAATTCTGTGAATTCACTTGTGTTCTTCAAGACCCATTAACTGACTGAACTTCTTCACACATTCAAAGCAGTAACAGGGCTTCACTCTTGTGAATTTTATGGTGTCTTTTAAGGTTTGATAACTGTCAGACACTCTTTAAACATTCACTACAGATTTCTCTTTTTTGTGAGTCCGCTGGTGGATTTTCAAGTAACTTAAATATGTGAAACTCTTGCCACATTCAACACAGTGATAAGGCTTATCACCTGTGTGAATGTGCTGGTGTGATTGAAGGCTTCCTAATCGTGAGAAACGCTTCCCACACTCAGTGCATTGATAAGGTTTCTCTCCTGTGTGAATGTGCTGGTGTGATCGAAGACTTCCTAATCGTGTGAAACTCTTCTTACACTCAGTGCAGTGATAAGGTTTCTCTCTTGTGTGACTGTGCTGGTGTCTTTTAAGGTGTGACAAACGACTGAATCTCTTCCCACACTCTGTGCAGTGATGAGGTTTCTCACCTGTGTGAATGTGCTGGTGTCTTTTGAGGTGCGATAAACGACTGAATCTCCTCCCACACTCAGTACAGTGATAAGGTTTCTCTCCTGTGTGAACACGCTGATGTCTTTTAAATTGTGATAAATGAATGAAATTCTTTCCACAATCAGCACAGGGAAATGGAGTCCCTCCTGTGAGATTACTTTTAGCAACTAGAGAAAAAAAAGAAGAGAGACAAAGGTTATTGTAAAGCATTCTTACACATTCACTCTTCTGCAGGGCTTCACCTCATAACCATGACCAACTCCTAGAGTGAACTCTGATGAGAATACAGTCAAACCCACTTAATGTGACTTCTAACACTAGCCACATTATCATTACATTGAAATGTGCCAGGCAGAATAGAGTAGGTTTCAAAAAGGACACATGCTTGAGAATATCACTTTGATTATTAATATCACTGATTTCCACCCCACTTAATATAGGAAGTATAAGATCAGGTTTACATGCAAGTGCTGTGTTGAAATGTTTCTTCTGGTGACACTTAGCAACCCGACTGGATTTGGCATCACCCATTGATGAGACATGTGATCCCAGCACCACTATAAAGCTGTGGGAGCAGCACAACTGCAAACAGTCTACCAGAAACAGGGAAAGGCAAAGATCTAACAGCATTCACAAGAGGCATGATAGTGGATGCACATCTAGCAGATGCCACAGCAGCAAGGACAGGTATGTTGCAAGACATCTGAAATCATTCTCATCCATTCATCGTACTTGCTATGTGTTCTTACTGGATTTTACTCCATATAAGCAAATATTGACTTTAAGTTTGAACTGCTCTTAGTCAAACTCACTCATACTTATAATTTACTGTATTCCTCATTTTGCTCTTACTTGAATTTGATCTTACTGTATTTTAATAACTGCTCTTATCTGTATTATGATATTATGTAAGGTGATAACTTGTAATGTGATATTAATTAATGTGATACTTTGTACTGTGATATTTTATAATGTGATACTTTGTACCGTGATATTTTGTAACAATTGTAAGTCAACCTGTAAGTTAAGAGTGTCTGCTAGGAAATTAATTAATTAATTAATTAAATAAAATAAATTCAAATGAGAGAATTAAAAAAAATGTTATGCTGCAAGCCATCGACATAGTGATTGGGCAGCCTCCCTAGACTAAATGGAGGTGGAACGCCCAAGAATATGAATCTTCAGCACACTTCAGTGCTTACTAACCAGTTTCTGCAAGATTAATAATCAGCTCAATGCTGCTTGTTTTGTACGATTACCTTTAAATCCCAGTTCACCTTCAGGTGGACAATCATCACACAGGCTGGATCCCAGCTTGTTGTTCTCCTCAAGTGTACAGACATTATTTTCAGTTGGAACTTCCTCCGCGATGGGAACACATTCCTGTTCTATGAATTCCTCTTTAATAGGAACACATTCCAGTCGAGGGACCTCTTCATCTTTAACACATGTCAGCTCTGTAACCTGCGTTAGACTTGCACACCACTCCTGGTCAAAGGACTCCTCTAGTGTGTAAACTGATTCTATCCTTGGCCCCTCCTGTGCTTCAGATTTGGGCATAGCGTGGCTCTCTTTGGGATCTGTGTGAAAGAATTTTACAAAATGATAACTTACTTACTATCCAGGTTCCTCTACAAAGTTAGCCCCTTGTCAGAATTGTACTGAGATGTCATTGGGTCATTCCTGTTGAACAATGTATGAGGAGGGATTTTTTTATTTTATTGTATTTATTTTTAAATGGATATAGTGCACCCAGTTACATTACACTGTTTTTAATTAAAAATAATGTACCCTCATTGCAGTAAACCTCACAACAGCAATGGAATACAGTGAGTGTCCTCTTATAACACAACCAAGTGAATACACTCTTTACACCCAGGAGCTTGACAGTGGAAGTGGACAGCGAGCTACCAGGAAGACAAAGGCCAGCCCTGCAGGTGTCTGCTTGAGCTCACTGGGCACCTGGCCAATAGATACAAATCATGAATGATGGCCTCTAGAGACTTCTACTTTTCCAGATACTACAGGATGGGGGGCTGGGAATGAGGCTGGATCCAACATTGCTTCTGAAGAATTTGTGGTAGAGGTTTCAGCTCAAGTACTTATCATTTTCAATCTGCAATACAAATAAAGGCAGAATAATCTGATTAACAAATTATAATTTGTATAGAATGTCAAACAGTAATTCTTAAAACTTGTTTGTTCTGGATGCACAGAATTGGCAAAATTATAATAAACAATCCAAGTATAGCATAGGGCAGCAGTGTGGAGTAGTGGTTAGGGCTCTGGACTCTTGACCGGAGGGTTGTTGGGTCAATCCCAGGTGGGGGACACTACTGCTGTACCCTTGAGCAAGGTACTTTACCTAGATTGCATAAATATACATGTATAAATGGGTAATTGTATGTAAAAAACAATAATGTGATATATGTATAATGTAATATCTTGCAACAATTGTAAGTTGCCCTAGATAAGGGCGTCTGCTAATAAATAAAAATAAATAATATACCTGTAAATGTTTAGCACGTTACCATGTACTTCCCATCTAAGCATAATGTCCATTTCAATCAAAGCAATAAGATAAAACTATAATAACTAACAATGATAAACTTTTTTTTTTATTAAAGACTCTGGATACTTTGTTTCTTTTAAGTTTCTGAAGTTGTGTTTTCTTCATTCATTTTTACTTTTGCAAGTAAGAAATGTATCAAAAACAAAATTCAACCAGCCGCTATTTCTGTCACTGAAATGCAGCCACGCCTAATCCTAGAGGAGTTCCACCCAATGGAAATCATGCATGTGTAGAGGTGGATGATACATTTGAAATAGTCAGGCTGTAACCTTTGAGCTGCTAAACTAACTAAATATGTATGCACAGGGGTTTAGAGATCATAATTTATTAATTTAAATCAATTGAAGATAATGATTTTCTTTTACTTTCATGTTTGCATTCCCGTTTCATTCTGCATACCCGCTATGACCCTTAGAACTACCACGAAGAGTATGCGTCTTCCTGGTTGAAAAGCCCTGGTTTAAGTGATCAGCTAACCTGAGACAGCTGTGTGTAATTTACTGTGAGAAGGTGGGTATAAAAGCACTGAGTAAACAAGCCTGTGTGGCTGTGCGAGGGTGAGGACCTGTTTAGAGCCGAGTCCTGACAAAGAGACTGTATTACTGAATCACTGAACTTGAATCTGTGTTTCTGTAACTTTATTATTGTGAATGTTTGGGTTTTGTCAGTAAGCAGATTAGCCAGCTGACAGTTAGAAAGGGAATCTATGGGTCAATTGCAATGAACTGAAAGCAGCGTACTAACTGGGGATGATCCCATGGTTAGTACGCAGCTCCGTACTAAACTAGCACGCAAGTTAAATATCAATTGCAACGGACTTGGCGGCTGAAGTTAGTCCCCAGTTGCGTACTAAAAAAGGTCTCAATTGCAACAAACCCCAAAAAACTCTGCTGCCCTCTAGAACAACGTTTCCCAAAGTGGGGGTTGAGACCCAAATATGGGTCCCGGCAAGGTTTCTGACGGGTCGCCAAACAAACTAAAAAATATGACGTTCAGTGCACACTGTTAAGATTTATTTTCACTATATAACTTCTTATGCTTATATTCAAAATAAATACAATTTGCATACAACTCATTAGCAGTTATTATGTAAACAGTGTGTTGTTTTATCACCAGTCTTCTACTTTATATATGAACCAAAAAGAATGAAGTATAGGGTGACATTTTATGTGCGGTTACTTGGGATTTTGAAAACAGTTGTTAAAATGGATGCAAAACGAAAAGATGTCTATCCTACTTGTAGCTCAAAAAAACCAAACTCGCAATTACCATCTTATATCAACTTCAGTTTTTCTTACATTGTTGACGAGGATGATCTGCGTCCTCATGTGCCATTTGTTGTGAAGTACTGGCTCATGAAAGCCTTAAGGCTTCGGTATCTTGAGACACAGCATCCTGATTGCGCTGGGAAACTAGTTGTTCCAGAAGAAAGCTGATCAATTAGCTAAACAGCAAGACGTTCTTTAAAAAAAATCAGTCACGGTCTCAGAGGAGATAAATGTATCCTACCTGGTTACAATGCATATTGCAAAAATTAGGAGGCTGTGTGGTCCAGTGGTTAAAGAAAAGGGCTTGTAACCAGGAGGTCCCCGGTTCAAATCCCACCTCAGCCACTGACTCATCGTGTGACCCTGAGCAAGTCACTTAACCTCCTTGTGCTCTGTCTTTCGGGTGAGACGTTGTAAGTGACTCTGCAGCTGATGCATAGTTCACACACCCTAGTCTCTGTAAGTCACCTTGGATAAAGGCGTCTGCTCAATAAACTAATAATAATAATAAAAAGAAACTGCACAACTGACTTATCGGTATGTTTGCAATGCTTGATGTTGAATTGAAAATTAAAACTGGTATTCAGTATGTAGGCAACACAATTTTAAATTGATATTGTAACGTGGAGGTAAAGGAAGCAATCCAGGCAAGTATTCTGGTCTCAAATGCGCGGTTTATTTTACAAGAATGAGCAATAAAATAAATGCAACAGTGGCGGCTGGCCAGCCGAGGCAAGTGGGGCATGGCCGCACCAATAATTCCCAAAGGCTAAAAAAACATTTTGCATATTCGTATTATTTAATTGAGAAATATAAACTTATTTAAGCATATTAGATACATTTAAGTCCACAGAAGCGCTAGTGACATGATTTAAAAGTCTCAAGTCGCTTTCTCCAGTACCGAAACTGCAACGCAGAAAGCTGCAACAATGTAGTACTGCCGCGTGACGCACAAACAGTCACCATGGCAACTCACCACTGCTGGGGAGTCACTGAAGGCATTGCTATGGTAACCACAATACGCTTGATGAGGAGGTACCTCAGGAGGTAGTCTCAAGTCCAGTTCTAATTAGATCACACCAGGTAGTGCGGTTTATCACAAGTGTGGGCGCTGTAATACCAAACTACATTTTTATTGTGTATCCTCCACTATCCCAAAATGCTTTGTGATATGTTTGGCGAAATACTCAGAGCAGGCACCGGAAGGACTTGCTATCAGTGTGCACTCCGCACTGGTATTCATTTTTATGCTTCAAAAAAAACTGTCAGGACATCTCTATTAAACTAGTGGGGAAAATAACAAAAACACAACGTTAAATTAGGCGACTGCAAAAATGAAATGCGAGTTAAAAGTAGCATCAGGGATGAACAAATCACGTAATTTGTCAGCTCTGTTTGAAATAAAATTAAGAGGACCAGAATTAGGCTCAGGCAAGATATGAAGGTAAAAACAAAGATTGTTTTGTAATTAACAGCTTTTTCTGAGTTTAATTATAAAACAGAATCAGCTCAATTTGTTTAAAGGGACTTCATCTGATTAAAAATAAAACTTGAAAACTTCAAGCCCTACTTGTGTGTGTGTGTGTGTGTGTGTGTGTGTGTGTGTGTGTGTGTGTGTTCGGAATTACTTTTTCCACAATACTTGTTATATTTCATTTATGCAATATGGACCTCTGTTAATATGGGGCATAACACATTATTTTAAAATGAAATACAGTGCATGGTGGGATACTATCGTATTCATTTCCACGGTTCGTTGCACTGCTGGGAATTGTAACTGAACTATTCTAATGGTGTGTGGACGCATTATGCCTGACTAAACATGAAACGGTACTTCAGTGTGGACGCTTTGAGCTGGATTAATCAGAGCGGTTTCGAGTACGGTTCTCCAGATCGGTTATGTAGTGCGGACAGTACGCAGCTCCGTACTAACTCTGCAAGTTCGTTGCAATTGACCCTATATGATTAGGCCCTGTCCACACTACATAACCGATCTGGAGAACCGTACTCGAAACCGCTCTGATTAATCCAGCTCAAAGCGTCCACACTGAAGTACCGTTTCATGTTTAGTCAGGCTTAATGCGTCCACACACCATTAGAATAGTTCAGTTACAATTCCCAGCAGCGCAACGAACCGTGGAAATGAATACGATAGTATCCCACCATGCACTGTATTTCATTTTAAAATAATGTGCTGTGCCCCATATTAACAGAGGTGCATATTGCATAAATGAAATATTACAAGTATGGCGGAAAAAGTAAATCCGAACACACACACACAAGTAGGGCTTGAAGTTTTCAGGTTTTATTTTTAATCAGATGAAGTCCCTTTAAACAAATTGAGTTGATTCTGTTTTATAATTAAACTCAGAAAAAAAGCTGTTAATTACAAAACAATCTTTGTTTTTACCTTCATATCTTGCCTGAGCCTAATTCGGGTCCTCTTAATTTTATTTCAAACAGAGCTGACAAATTACGTGATTTGTTCATCCCCGATCCTACTTTTAACTCGCATTTCATTTTTGCAGTCGTCTAATTTAACGTTGTGTTTTTGTTATTTTCCCCACGAGTTTAACAGAGATGTCCTGACAGATTTTTTTGAAGCATAAAAATGAATACCTAGTGCGGAGTGCACACTGATAGCAAGTCCAACAGGCGCCTGCTCTGAGTATTTCACCAAACATACCACAAAGCATTTTGGGACATTGGAGGATTCACAAAAAATGTAGTTTGGTATTACAGCGACCACACTTCTGATAAACCGCACTACCTGATGCGATCTGATTAGAACCGGACTCGAGACTACCTCCTGAGGTGTTCTCGAGTCCGGTTCTCGAGTCCGGTATTAAATGCTGCGTAGTGTGGACGCAAACCGTATTTAGCACTTTTAAACCGGCTTAAATGCAACTAATACGGTTTAAACGCATAGTGTGCACAGGGCCTTTGTTAGCTCTCCTAGAAGGAGTTGGGTTTTGTTTGCATGTTTTCAAACCTAAGGCACAAAGTGTTGTGTTTGACAAATAAACATACAGGTATTGCCCCGTTTAAATACACAGGAGTACTGTTGCACTGTCTAAAAACTATATTTGCAGGCAAACAGTTTAATCAAGCATGGACACTCAATTTGCTGCTGTATACGGATATCAAAGCTCATAAATCATTATCCTAACCCTCTGCAATATGGTTTGTTAAAGTCTCAATGGGACTATAGGCTTGTTTAATTTGTTACTCACAGTTTACTCGATATAAGACATCACTTTACCAGGAGTACCGCCATTTAAGTTTATTAATTAGACTGGTTAAAGTTTAAATCTTAACTAGTCTAGGTAGGATTTACAAACACAGACCAGTACTTTCTTCTAGTCTGGATAATGAATTAGACTGGTGTAATATTAGGACAGTGGAGTTGAGTTATTACCAGCACTCATAATAAGCACTGTGAAAGTGTCTGAAGACAACATTTTAACCAAGACCTCGCCAATAAAACTGAAAAGTAAGTTATTTAAATAATTAATTTGACTGACCAAGCAACATACCATCAAAAAGATCAA
>CM060294.1:4374596-4395703 GCA_030684275.1 Acipenser oxyrinchus oxyrinchus
TGTGTTTTTCAGGCACAATAGAAGTGGATTGAACGTATGAAAAACACAAGCCAAGTTAGTAGAAACAATGTGGGCATCCTTCACGCCCATCGCTTTTACAGTTGTGCCTATATGCTTGGTGCTGGCCAAGGTTGCCCCATTTCCAGTGTGCTTTTATTTCAGATGATAACGCACAAGACAGCCTCTCGGCTAGCCTTGTAGCATTCCAGTCGTTCGGCAGTATTGTCCTTGTGACCGCTTTGGTATACAGTACTGGTTACATTTCGTACTTGATAGGGAAGGTTAGGTTATTATCATAACCCTGGTTCCCTGAAATGGAAATGTAACCATTAACCTTCAAGGTCGCTGCATCCATGATTGCAGCAGGCTTGAAGGAAAAATGATACTGTGATCTGTGAGGGCAGTCCTTATATGCCCTCGTGAGTGGGCAAGACTGCGTCACAGCCACTGCGTGCAGCTTTGATATTCTATTAAAGTTCAGGGTCTTCAAGAGGTAAACACCCATGCATTTTTTTATTTTTTTTATTTAAGGAATGCATGGTAACCACCAGTGCCTCTTGCATTAGATGCCATGTTGCGATGAGCTCACCAGTTTAGAATGCTAAAACGAAGAAAACTGGAGGCGGTCAGCACTAATGTTTGAGATGTGTACCACAATATGCATTATATGTGAAATAAAAAAAATGTATTCTATTTTTCAGGTACAGCTATGAAGTGTCCTGAGGTGGAACCTGTCCCCATTAAAGAAGAGACTGCAGAAGAACTAGAACCTGTCCACATTAAGAAAGAAGTCACAGCTCTGGAACCTGTCCACATAAAAGATGATAGTCCTGTACTGGAGTCAGTTTATATTCAAAGAGTTATTCTCAATTCTAAAACCTTATACAACTTGCAGGGTTCACATAATGAATGTGGAGAGAGCTTCTCTCAATTACAAAGTCTTAAAATACACCAGCAAATTCACACAGGGGATAAACCACACCACTGTAATGAATGTGGAAAGAGCTTCACTCATTTGGGAAACTATAAAAGACATCAGCGAGTTCACACAGGAGAGAAACCTCACCACTGTACTGATTGTGGAAAGAGCTTCAATGATTTAGGAAACCTTAAACAACACCAACGAATTCACACAGGAGAGAAGCCACACCACTGTAATGAATGTGGAAAGAGTTTTGCTGAATTAGGAAGTCTGAAAAAACACCAGCGAGTTCACACAGGAGAGAAACCATACCAGTGTAATGAATGCGGGAAAAGCTTCACTCAATCAGGAAAAGTTAAACAACACCAGCGAGTTCACACAGGAGAGAAACCATACCAGTGCAATGAATGTGGAAAGTGCTTTACAGAATTAGGAAGCCTTAAAACACACCAGCGAATTCATACAGGAGAGAAACCACATCAGTGTAGTGAATGTGGTAAGCGCTTTAATGAATTAGGAAGTCTTAAAACACACCAACGAATTCACACAGGAGAGAAACCGTACCACTGTAATGAATGCAAGAAGAGCTTCACTCAATTAGGAAAACTTAAACAACACCAGCGAGTTCACACAGGAGAGAAACCATACCAGTGTAATAAATGCAGGACGTGCTTTGCTGTATTAGGAAGCCTTAAAAGGCACCAGCGAGTTCACACAGGAGAGAAACCGTACCACTGTAATGAATGTGGGAAGCTCTTTGCTTTATTAGGAAGCCTTAAAGCACACCAGCAAATTCACACAGGAGAGAAACCGTACCAGTGTAATCTATGTGGGAAGAGCTTCGCTCGATTAGGAAAACTTAAACAACACAAGCGAGTTCACACAGGAGAGAAACCACATCACTGTAATAAATGTGGGAAGGGCTTCACTCAATTAGGAAATCTTAAAAGACACCAACAATCACACAAGAGAGAAACCACAGCATTATAATGAATGTGAGAAGAGCTTCTCTCGATTAGACACGACTTAAATCGCACCAGCGAAGTCACAGAGTGAAACTTACTGTGCTGAATGTGGGGAAAGGTTGAATCTGAAGGGACACCTTAATCACCAAACAATTTGTGCTTTCTTTTCGTTTTCAGGTGTATGATTTGTTTTTTTTGGTGATATCTTGTTAATGAGACCGGCTAAAATATGATATAAACTAGCCTTGGAGACCACAAAGTTCTCTTCTTTAGGTGAGAAGTGGAAATTGAAGACAAAGAACATTTCCCTCATATTAAACTCATTCTACAGTTTGATAATGTCGCTGATATCATGTTGCAAAAAATGAAAATTAAAATTGTGTGCCATTATTTAATGGTACATTTGCATAAACCACCAGAAACTACCAGTTGTCTTTATCAGGTGAATATTATTAATTCTCAAGGTTTCTGCTACCTAGGGACAATGAAGAATGAACTGGTGTTGAAGCTTTCCTTTCTTCATGGGGTTGTATCTGGGAGGAAGGTACCTGGTGTAGTAACATAGGCCCTTAAATAATCTGTTAAGACAAATGAACATTGCTTTATGAAACTAACCTGTCATTGGGACAAACTGGTCAACAATATTGTATGCTGTGTGTGTGAAACTGGAAAGTATTAGGGAGTTCGTGTCTCAAGGATGCATGGCCTTGAGGTTACAACGGTTTTCAGTTGAATACAATAGCATGGTATGAAGTAGCAATTCTTATGTGAAAGTAATCATTTATGGGACATGTGAGGCGATAAGACCTGTGGTGAGCAGGGGTATTGGTGTAATTAGGTTTTAATAAAAAAGTAATAAAAAGTTCTGTTTTTTCTAAAAATCTAAGTGTGACGTGCCTGTTGCCATCTTCTTTCTTTTCTATCACCCTTCGTCTGGAAGCTGCAGTGCTGCGGTCTCTCATTTGTTCCTTCTAGGACTTCGTCTCTGCTGCTTGTTTGATGTTCAGACACTGGATCCCATAGCGGTTACCAGCCTGTTAATCCTTGTAAGGAATCTTATAGCAAGACTTTTAATTAATAAATCCTATCAGAAGATTTGGTGACAGCCCTCACGTTGTACAGAATATTGGAAACATCTCTGCACACTTCAGTTAAGCATCTTGGCCAAAACTGAAGACCATCAATTAAAGTACAAGAAGAAAACAGAGGCTTTTTATTTTGTCCGAGTTCGACTCTGTTGGCTATTCAACAGTAATTTCCGTCTCCAGTCTTGCAATAGCTGGTTTGCTACACTATTATTCTGTAACTTTATTTTTGTTTTTCAATATAATCATGCACAACAGGACTAACTAAAAAAAAGTGGTTTATTAACATATATCAAAAGCTCAAAGGATAGATCTTACTCTTCAAAAGGATGGAACTTACAACTGTTCAAAACGTGGATTGTTCAAAGGATTGAATGTACAACTGTTCAAAATGTGGAATTTAAAAAAACGTGTGGAGTCTAGTTTGTGCAATCAACACAAACATACCATTTCTGTACATGTGCAGTGCACTTGCCACGCAAAATTTCTGCAACTTCGTTATCACTGTCAATATCAGTAACCTCATTGTGATCAGAATACGTTTTATCACTGTCTTGATCTGGCGAATTTCATGTCCATATTCGTCTTCCGATAACTCCTGAAAGGACTGCAAGTCTTGCTGTGCAGTACTACGTTGTGTTTTTCTCTACATCTTCACTAGACAAAGTATTTTGTCTAGCATTTTTACAGTTGTTGATAACAAATCACATCTGAAAAAGTCTCCTGTTGTAGCTATTCAAAATAAACCCAAAGCTTTCAAGTTCAGCAGCTTGATCATGTGATCGATCTCATGTGCACTGAGCCAATCCTACTGTTTCTACTATGATGGTCAAAATGACAACTCCGGTAGTTCTAGGTATAACGTATTATCTCTCCATAAGTTTCTGCAACCCTGGGTCTACTGATGCTTTGAGATGTTTAATACATTGTAACGGGAGATCTGTGCTGATGTCGGGCGCATGCATGGTTCAGTCATGGCGATGACACGGAGAGGTGGGGAAGAGGATGTGTTGGCTTTCCCTCTCTCTGATTGGCTGAGAGGCGGGCCTTCAGGGATTGCTCAGCCCATTACTGCGATTGGTTATGCATTCGGGTGGCCTAACAGAGGATATCCCATGACCCTTGAAAGATGCCAGTGTAAATAAAGACTTTGCAGGAACGCCGGCAGTTGAAGAGAGGAAAAACAGGCAAGCACCGCTGAGGAAGACAGCCTGCCTTAAACAAGAATTAAAATAAATTATTACGTACCCGTGGGAACGTCTGTAGATATACGGGAAACTCTGCCCACCCCAGTGTATAGAGAACAGCCAAGTGTAGGATGGAGACCCGAGCTGACCGGCATAGCGGCAGTGGGGGCACTGCACAAGCACCACTTTTGTTTTATAGTTTTATTTCTGTGTTTTGTTTTCCTTTTTCATTTCGCCTTTTGGTTTTCATTATTATTTCTGAGCACCTGTGAGTGTGTCTGCACGAACCTGTGTTGGTAACCCTGTGGTCCTGATTACCGTTGCCGGTATACAGGCCACAGACAACAGTGCCCTCTGCTGGCTAAAATAAATAAAAAAGAAAATAAATCAATAAAATTGGGCACCTGTTCGGTGTTATCAAATACCACCTTCTAGGGCAGCAGTGTGGAGTAGTGGTTGGGGCTCTGGACTCTGGACTGGAGGGTTGTGGGTTCAATCCCAGGTGGGGGACTCTGCTGCTGTACCCTTGAGCAAGGTACTTTACCTAGATTGCTCCAATAAAAACCCATGTGTATAAACGGGTAATTGTATGTAAAAAATAATGTGTAAAAATGAATATGTAATTGTATGTAAAAATAAGGAATAAATAATAATTGTGATCAGTCAAAAAGACCACTCTGGTATTTCTAGTGTTAAAGGGTATTAATGCCCCTCCCCTAGTCATTCTGCATTTGTAAAAGTGTTCTCATTACTGTAACAGTTCTGTCATTACCGAAACAAATTAAGTTGTTACAGTAATGACAATTTTAAGCATTTTTATGAATTTATAAAAATATGAAGCCTACACATTCTGACCTTACCTAACTTTGAACATATAAATCATGGAATAATTCTAACCTATAATCATGTGTTTAGTAAAACATTTAATCATAGCCGAATAGGATGTTACGGCAATGACACATAATAAACCCAATCAATGCTTTCCAGACACTTGAAGTGTGGCCATGTTGGAAATGATACAATCTCTTTTCATGATCACTAATCACTAGAGGGTTATGACATTGAAAACTGGGGACAGGTTTTCAATGGCTTTTTATTCAAAAATAGAAAACATTTAAAAATAATAGTTCAACATTATACTAGGATACAACAGAGTTTTTTTTTTTTAATTGTCATGTTTTAAAAGGATTCCATAAAATACATTTGTTTTGATGAGAAAGTATAAGAGCTGGAAGTGGGGACACTGAATGTAATTAATATTACATAAATACATAAATATAATTATGCATATTGTTACATTTTAATATAGTTAATTACTATATATATATATATATAGTAATTAACTATATTTTGCTTTTTTACTGTAAAGGTTATGTATTTAATCATGTAAAGCATCCAGAGATGATAAAGATCAAAAGTAACAACATTAAGATTAAATACAAATACAAAATGCAAGAAAAAAATACAAGGGTGGCAATTTCTGGGAAGGTGGCACATTTTGGCAATTATATCTGCCACAAATTACTGGCAGGGAGGCATATTGTGGCAGTACACCGGCGACAAAAATTGTCCCGTGCATTGTGGCCTTAACTTGATGTTGTTTCTTTCTTTAGTCGATCTCGAAATTTCGGTTTCACATCTAACCCGTCATTTTAACTAAAACCATTCAAATAAAAAAAAAAAAAGAAGACGAAACTGGCGCCATTTCGAACCCGCAATAGGACATTTCATACTAAAACACAATGGAGTCAGAGCCAACATGGCGAACTCTGGTATCCAGTTTCACAACCGCCTCTTCTCATCGCGATCCCGCCTTGTTCGACAGGGAGGTCAGCCAATCAGTTTCAGAAGCTGGGTTCAAAGAGAGTTTCTGCAGCCAATAATATGCCACGATTACAAACAGACACGCCCACTATTATTGACGCTTTTCTTTCGTTCCAGGAAATTGAAACGTTGCTTTGTTTCTGCTGGAGGGATAGAGAGTTGAGGGCAGCCACTGCTGATAGTACAATATTCTGTTTAAAGAATATAAATGTTTCCTAATGAGTTATGTTTGTTTTTTTCCCTTCCATGTATTACCTGCATTGAGTTCTGAAACAAAGAGTCTCTTTTCTGTTTTATTTAAGAACTCAGACAGACTGGAGCGCGAAAGTTACTCCTTGGAAAAGTAAAACGAGTCTGCTGTTTGTTTTCTTTCATTATCGCACCGGAAGTGCTGATTTTATATGAATGGGAATTCTTAGTAAAAAAAAAACTAAATTAAAAGCAAACAGGATTCTGCTACTCGAGTCTCAAGCTAACAGTCAGTGAAGATGGACGTCAGTGTCTCCGTGTCGCTCTTTCAAGACGAGCTCGCCTCTACCATCGAGCACGCAGTGAAAGCGGCTGTAGACACCGTCTTGTGCGAAATTACAAAAGTTGTCGGCGGCAAATTCACTGAATTGCAAATGGAAATGGCTGGAAAGGAGAAAGAGAATGAAAGTCTGAAGCTGAGATTGGAAATATCAGAGAGCGAGTTGAAAGCAGTGCGGGAATGCATGAACGCTGCAGATGCAGACATTAAACAACCTCTCAGAAACATGAACCCCGACTGCAATGAACAAGACTTTCAGAGGAACGAGAACCAGGGATTATTTCAAGGTAAGGTTGATCTTTTTGGTCAGTCCAACTCTTTAAATAACTTTTTAGTCAGTTTTATTGGCGAGGTCTTGGTTAGAATTTCTCTTTTAAGACACGTTTTAAAGTGCCTATTATGAGTGCTGGTAATAACTCAGCTCCACTGTCCTAATATTACACCAGTCTAATTCATTCTCCAGACTGCATAAAAGTACGAGTTTATGTTTGTAAATCTCACCTAAACTAATTGGGTCAATTGCAACGAACTTGCAGTGTTAGTACGGAGCTGCGTACTAGCTAGTACGGTACTATCTCAGGATCAACCCCAGCTGTGTACTAAGTTAGTACCAATTGCAAAGAAAAAACAAGCGGAACAAAGTTGGAGACCAGCTGATCCCCAGCTTTAGTACGGTACTAAGGATACAGAGAGCCAGACACAGCGCAAGGCGGGATGGCTCTGAAGCAGAACATTTGAAAGATTTGTAACAGTAATGTATGTATGTATACAATATTATGAGCTAATAATCATTTTTACAATGTTACAAATAGGCTGACATGTATACATAAATATTAATTCGTCTCTAACATATTTTTAAACAGGGCAATACCCGTATGTTTATTTGTCAAACAGTGCACTTTGTGCCTTAAGGTGTGATACTTTTTAAGGAACGCAAACAAAACAATCATATTGTAACTGTAAGCAAGTACTTAAGTGTGAGAACAAATGGCTGACTTGATGTAGACGAGAGGAAAGTGAAGGCTTGTGATGCTGATGAGGTGCAAGCACTGGAGTCAAGCATTCGAAACGAGAAAATGTATTCACAAATTGCAGATATAAATATTTAAAGCCGTCTGTACGTCTTCACTGTTGAAAGTTGTGTCTTCCTATTTGACAGACAAACATGCACAATACTTGCTTTCTACCTGCTGAACACAGATTGTATGTTACTGTAAACTCCTGGTTGAGATCTTTGTATACACACAGCGCCTGCTAATTTATTTTTTAAACAAAGTGGGCTTGCGCACACTTAGATTGTATTTCTTGTAACTTTTTTTCACACAATGCGGTCTACCCAAGTAGTCTTTTGAAAACCAAATATTTTCTCTAAAACTAAACATGGCTAAAAAAAAAATACTTGGAGTGCCGTTGAACATATTTTTTTATTTCCTGCAAACTGTAGATAAACGAGAGGTTTATCTGTTTTTCAGTCTTTTTTTTTTCTGAGCTTTCTGATAACCCATTTTATGGACACTGAAGAGGTGTGTGCTGTGACCTTTCAACTCTGGTTTGTTGTTTTTTTTTTAAAGGGGCCCTGCTGTAGAAGGCTACTCAAACAACCATTCACAAACGCCTTGTTCTTGTCATTAAAGACAATATATATACGGTTTCATTTTGAACACTGTACTAAAAACAGTTGTTTTAATCTAAAAACAATTGACAATTTGATGTTTTCGTTGTGTATATATAACATTAAAACACTAACACGTCCTTTAAAAACCATAACATATTGTAGATTTAAAAACGACACATAGTCCGTAACTCTTGCTGAACGTGGTAAAATCATCCAACCCACACTGATTTTTAAAAAATTTTGTGCATACCGGCACCATTTTAAACCACTTTAAACACTGCGTAATGCATCATACACTTGCGACTCAGCACGTTCCTTATGCGTGACGTCTCTCAGCTCGGCTTGCCTTTCTCTAGTGTAAGAAGCAACTCGAGCTATACTTTTCTTTTAATGGGCACATGAAACAACCAATGATAGCAGGGATGTCTATTAAGTCGTCCTTTCAGAGAAGAGGGATGCAGTTACGGGTGGTGACATTAAGGAAGCTCACTGACGCTTCGCTTCCCCAAAATGAGCGGGTGTCGAAGTAAGAGTTTAAAAAAAATAAATTTACTTAACCATTTTACTTAAGTAACATCCTTATATAAACACAGTTGTGCCGTTAAGCTAACATGTTCAACAACATTAATAAAAAGCACAGAGTGTTTGGGGTTTTGCTTTTGAATCCCCAGAAAGACCTTGTGATGATTTGTTAAAAATTGGAATAACCAGCAATCTGGACTCCTACTTAACTTAAACTTTCAGAAGCTATTGTTGTGGTCTCTGACTCTGCCATCCCAATTGTTTGAACTGTTGGAGGAGGGGGTTGAGCTAGACAGGGACCTGGATGTTGACCTCTAATGTTAAAATTTACGTGAACCCCTGACTATTACAACTTACAAAATAATATTTTCCTCTCAACT
Organism: Acipenser oxyrinchus oxyrinchus; assembly: GCA_030684275.1. Taxonomy (NCBI): domain Eukaryota; kingdom Metazoa; phylum Chordata; class Actinopteri; order Acipenseriformes; family Acipenseridae; genus Acipenser; species Acipenser oxyrinchus. The sequence goes on from CM060294.1 coordinate 4,383,626, forward strand.
GTATTGAGAAGTGGTCATACAAATTCCTGTACAATTTGTATAAAAAGGTAAAACATTTTAACATTGCACATGAAAATAAATCCCATCATGAATGCATGATTATTCAAATATACATGCATTTATTCGTTTTGTTTTAATAATTGTACCACGAAAAACAATAATACACAGTTCCCGGCATTTAGTCCTGGAGTCGATTTACCTTACCACCCTCTGTAAACAATTTAAAAACAACGACATACAGGGTGTATATACAGAATATTTCTCTGTAAACAATTTAAAAACGACGACATACAGGGTGTATATACAGAATATTTTTGTAAATGGAAAGTATAAAGGTCAGTTGAGAAGACAATGCTTTTAAAATTCCAGTCTAACATAGAGATAATTTAGAGGGGTTTAATTTGATAGAATTCCTGATCAATGCAAATAACACAGAAGGTTGGCAGGAGTTGTATATTTTATGGTCCGAGCTATTTTCGCCTGTTTTTTTTTTTTTTACTTTTGTTAGATTTGTGGCAATAACTCTTTAACTGTAAGGGTTACAGTTACATGTTACAGGAAATGAATGTGCACTCACTAGACTTCCATAAAAAAGTGAAGTAGTCTGAAACTCATCCTGTTCTATACAGATAACAAAAACCACAGAAAAAGAGAGACGCTTTTTAGAAAAAAAGACATTTATTGTTTGTTAAAATATTTTAGCATGGCTAAAAATCTGACAGTGTGCAATGAAACTTCAACATGTAGGGAACATGGACATCTTTTTTTTTAACAAATTGGATAATAAAGGAATTCTAGTAATATATACAGAAGGGACCAAAAGCAAACAAACAAATGATTAATTGAAAATATGCAAAAGAAAACAAAGTATTCATCCCAGAGACCCTGATCATGTGGCACAAGATGGGGCTGGTCACTGTGTTCAGTGTGGCTTGAATGACCAGCACGGTGGTGACCATGGCAACATAACCCTAACAGCTCTTATCTCTGTGCATCTGATCCACAAACACGGAAAACAAATATACATTTATCAGAAAATAGGCCCTTGTGCCTTCGATGTCGCCATTTCTCTTATTTTGTAAAGATTTTGTGTTAATGTTTGTTTACTGCACCGAGGTGTAGGTCTGTCTTACAGCGCTGCAGTGACAATGCAAAACACTTGCATTCACTGCTATCTCCTTACATGGTACTTTGCTGGAAATACACAAATAGGACCTTATTTAACATTGGGTGGACCCTAAAGAGTTAACAACACAAAAATATAAAACATGGAAATGTGGGTGGGGTGAAATGTTGTTTTTGTTTTTATTTTTATTAAAAAAATGTATTTCAGCTTCAATTTGAGGCATTGATCACCCCTCTACCTTGGATCCAACCTCATTCCCAGATCAGGTAAAGTAACTTGACCCAGTAGTTTAAAAATAAATAAATACATTAAAAAAGCACATAAATTGTTCCAACGTAATGACCCAATGTCATCTCTCAGTATAATACTGACAAGGGGCTGGCTTTGTAACCTGGCTAGTAAGTGAGAATTATAATTGTGTACAATTTTCTTTCACACAGATCCCCAAGAGAGCCATGCTGTACTTAAATCTGAAGCACAGGAGGGGCCAAGGATAGAAGCAGTTTACACACAAGAGGAGTCCTTTGACCAGGAGTGGTGTGCAAGTCTAAAGCAGGTTACAGAGCTGACATGTGTTAAAGATGAAGAGGTCCCTCGACTGGAATGTGTTCCTATTAAAGAGGAATTCTTAGAACAGGAATGTGTCCCCATCGCAGAGGAAGTTCCTACTGAAAATAATATCTGTACACTTGAGGAGAACAACAAGCTGGGATCCAGCCTGTGTGATGATTGTCCACCTGAATGTGAACTGCGATTTAGAGGTAATCGTACAAAAGAAGTAATATTGCGCTGACTATTCGTGTTCCAGAAATTAGTTACTAAATTGTAGAAGTGTGCTGAAGATGATTAACATTTTTGGTCATTCCAGCTCAATTTAACCTAACCACTATGTGAATGGCTTGCAAGTTGCAACATAACTGTCCTTGCTGCTGTGACACCTGCTAGATGTGCATCCACTATCATGCCACTTTTTTATTATTATTTATTTTATTTTTATTTATTTATTATTTTTTATTATTTTTTTTATTATCCCTGCTTTGAATTCTATTAGATTTTTGCCTTTCCCAGTTTCTGGTAGACTGTTTGCAGTTGTGCTGCTCTGTGACAGGATGAATGATGTGGTGCAAAGGACTGCAAATGTCCAAACGTATTCTCCCAAAACAAATAATTTAATAATCCAAACAAGAACAGAAATATCCACAAAAATAATCCAAACAGAAAAATAATACACCCCGATACCAGCGATGGTAAATCAGGGCAAAACAAAACAAGGTCCACGTTCCAAAAAATAACAAACAGAAAGGCACGCCTTAACCACAATCCTCCGTGCACGAAACTGTGCTCTTTCCAAAGGGGACTGTGGTGCGTGTGTTGTGCTGTGTTGTGCTGTGTTGTGCTGTGCTGTGTTGTGCTGTGCTGTGTTGTGCTGTGTTGTGCTGTGTTGTGCTGTGCTGTGTTGTGCTGTGTTGTGCTGTGCTGTGCTGTGCTGTGTTGTGCTGTGCTGTGCTGTGTTGTGCTGTGCTGTGTTGTGCTGTGCTGTGCTGTGCTGTGTTGTGCTGTGTTGTGCTGTGTTGTGTTGTGCTGTGCTGTGCTGTGCTGTGCTGTGCTGTGCTGTGTTGTGCTGTGCGATCAGGGGCGTGCTCTGGGGTTAATACTGGCTCTGTAGCGACAGCCTCCCGTCCTCCTGCTCCTCTACGAAAACACAAAAACAACACGTAACAAAACAAACAAACATACACCAGCTCCGGCCGGTCAATTATTGTCTCAGCGCAAGGGGAGGTCCTGACGTAGCTGCTTCCCCTTTGTACCCAGAAAACTCATCCCTGCAATCAACGCGTCACCTGGTTTCTCCAATAGAGGGTTGCCCCGCAGCTGTCGTGGAATCGTCCCGAGTACTTGCAGCGCCCCTCCTAATATGGTTACCTTCCGGTTTCCACCTACCACCGAGGTGGCAGATCTAGGAGGCAGCTTACCTTCCCCCTTACACAGCACCCTTTCTAATCGGGAGGGAGATTTACAGCATTGATCCTTTCTCTCTCTATCACATGCTCCCACAGCTTTATAGTGGTGCTGGGATCACATGTCTCATCAATGGGTGATGCCAAATCCAGTCGGGTTGCTAAGTGTCACCAGAAGAAACATTTCAATACAGCACTTGCATGTAAACCTGATCTTATACTTTTATTCCTCAAAGTGATATTAAGTGGGATGGAAATCAGTGACTGGTACATGTGAGTGATATTAACCGGAGTGTGTTAATAATCAAAGTGATATTCTCAGGCATTTGTCCTTATTGACACCCATTATATTCTGCATGGGAAATGTCAATGTTATGATAATAAAGGAGGCTGGTATTAACAGGAGTGATATTAAGCAGGTTTAACTGTATTCTTCTCAGAGTTCACTCTAGTTGTGTTCATGGTTATGAGGGGAAGCCCTGCAGAAGAGTGAATGTGTAAGAATGCTGTACAATAACCTTTGTCTCTTTCTTTTCTTCTCTAGCTGCTAAAGGAAATCTCTCAGGAGGGACTCTATTTCTCTGTGCTGATTGTGGGAAGAGTTTCAGTCGTTTCTCGCAGCTTAAAATCCACCAGCGCGTTCACACAGGAGATAAACCTTATCACTGCAATGAGTGTGGGAGGAGTTTCACTCAGTTACAAAATCTAAAAAGACACCAGCGTCTTCACACAGGAGAGAAGCCTTATCACTGCACTGAGTGTGGGAAGAGATTCACACAGTTAGGACATCTTCAGTCACACCAGCGCATTCACACAGGAGAGAAACCTTATCACTGTGCTACATGTGAGAAGAGTTTTGCATATTTAATTTCCTTGAAAACCCACCAGCGGACTCACAAAAAATAAATCTAATCAATGTCGTTAATGTCTGAAGAGTTTCAGCCATTTATCAAACCTTAAAAGACACCATGAAATTCACAGAAGAGTGAAGCCCTACCCTGCACTGAATGTAGGAAGATGTTCGGTCAGTTATTGGGTCTTGAAGGACACGAGAAAATTCACAGAATTTCAGCCACTTGAGGACACCTGAACACCAGGAGTAGATTTGACTAAAATACAAAAATATCTACTGAAAACAAAAGAATAAACTTGCTTGATAAATAGTGTTATGTGACATTAGTAATCTATGAATCTATGAGTCCCTTAGTTTGAACATTACGCGATTATTATATGTAACTCCCCAATAGTCCAGCTCTTTCAAGTCAGTGCTAAGTTTTGGTGTGTCTTACATACTCTATTCTGATTGGTCAAAACAGGTTACATGGGGGTGTAAATATTACAGCGTATTCCCTTGGGTTGAAACTTTTTTTCAATAAGGGGTAGTAGTAGGGCAGCAGTGTGGAGTAGTGGTGAGGGCTCTGGACTCTTGAACGGAAGGTTGTGGGTTCAATCCCAGGTGGGGGACACTGCTGCTGTACCCTTGAGCAAGGTATTTTACCTAGATTGCTCCAGTAAAAAAAACAACTGTATAAATGGGTAATTGTATATAAAAATAATGCAATTGTATGTAAAAATAATGTGATATCTTGTAACAATTGTAAGTCGCCCTGGATAAGGGCGTCTGCTAAGAAATAAATAAATAATAATAATAATTCATATGCCACTAGAGTATTGAGAGAAAAAAAGGTAGCCATATTTAAATTTATTTACATGACTAAGCACATTTAATATATCATTTGGAAAAAAAAAACGGTAGCCATATTTAAATTTGCAATAAAGATGACTGACGAGGTATGTCAATTTTGATCTTTTGGGGAACCAGACTCGATGAGATTCTGGATGAGTCTGAATCAGACACCAACACTTATTCAAGTGGTGAAAAAAAAGTAATACTGCGAGGCATCGCACTTACCGAAGCACAGCTTGTACACATAGAAAAAGAAAAGGAAAAAAAAAATCCACTGAAGTCCACTGCCTTGGCATCGGGTGTCCTTTTTATGCCGCTGTCCGAGTATTTCAAAATGCAAACATCTTTGTTGCCACTGTGAAACAATACCGCAAACAGTACAACATCACATATCCGCCCCCCTGCGGACTGTGTTCAGGCGGATATGTGAAAGTTGGATTTGCGAACATCTATAGAAAAAGCATTTACACATGCATAAATAAGGTTAGTGAACAAACACAACACGCAAACTGCTTTAAACATGGGGACATTTTTTGCTTTAAAAGTAAGAAAACGTAAACAAGATTAATTAGGCTACAAATACACAGTGTTGCTATGCAGTTTGCTGTAAGCCATCTCCACGCAAATCTTTAAAAAAATATTAAAATTAAAAAAATACAAAACAAACAGTAAATGTACAGGAACTTGCAACTGATGGCTTCTCTCTTAACTCTAGAAATCCCTGCCTCCCTGGTTCTGTTTTCTTAAGTAGTTTGTGCTCTTTCTTGATATTGCCTCTCGGTTTGAATATTGCTTCAGCTATTTTAAACAAACGGCCGGTAAGCATTGCGTTTATGAAGCTTGCTTTGTTTAATTCATTTAATGAATTTGTTTAATTCAAATGCATTTAAAAGCCAGTATCTGCAAGCGTGCGCTCCATCATACAAACATATATCGTATTGTGAGTGTTAAGTGTGTTGTTTGTTTCTAACTGTCTCTGCTTGTCATTTATAGAAGGCTGACCTCCGGGAGCTGTAGCTAAACCGCCAGCAATTCAACCCAGACTCCACTTCACCATTGTACACGAATAAACCTGTAAATCACCACCTTCACTAAGAGCACTCACTCTGGACTTGTGACCGGGTTGTGTTTGTGTGGGTCTTGTTTAGTGGATTATTATTTCGGGACTGAACCCTGTGGTTTGCCTGAGCGATACACGTCATTGTGTAGAGCCAGGTATTATTTGTCAGCAAATAAAAAGCTGATTTTTCATTGTGAACTGTCTTGGTTCTATCATTCCTGAGCACCGCATCATCACTGCACCTGTGCACTGCAAACCACTTTGCCGCAAGGTCCCAGTTTTAAAACCAATTTATCAATGTGGTAATTAAAAGTAAGACTCGTCAATCCATACACCTAGATATTTCTAAAAAATAAACTCTCCATGTAATGTATCAATAACCCAAGTCCGATTGCTACTGTTCCTCCTATTAGAATATAACAGCAGTGTTTTTGTCTTGGAAAATTCTGCTGTACAATATTCAATGCTTTCCTCAAACCCCCCTGTACTGCCTGTGCTGAGTATCCTGCCGTATACAAAACATATACATGTACATTAGTATTACCCATGTCAGATCTCAGGTCATTTACATAGAGGATAAAAAGGATTGGTCCAAGGACTGAACCCCTGAGGTACCCCCTTACAAACGTGGAACTAATCCCATCAGATCATATTGCTTGTGTTTGATCTGTTAGCTAATCCAATCCACAGCCCTCTCACTAAATCCTAAACCTAATGTTTTACACAGAATTGTATGATGAACAGAATCAAAGTAATCTAGCAATAAAGCACCTATACATTTACCAGTATCCAGAGCATGTGATATATCATTAAACACCTTGAGAACTGCAGTCTGTGTGCTGTGTTTCGAATGGAATCCAGGCTGATGAGCTGCTATGATATTATTCTGTTCTAAGAATCTCTTTAGCTGTTGTTTACTAAACTCTCAAATACTATGGCAATAACGAAGTACAGATATAGGTGTGTAATTGTTGGAGTTTGAACGGTCACCTTTAAAATAGGGACAACATGTGCAGATTTCCAAATTGATGGAATTGTATTTGAAATAAGAGATTTATATAGATCGGCTCATGGTTGTGCAATAATCCATGCTGCTACCTTTAAAAATATGGCTCCAGTCCATCTGGGCCAGCTGATTTTTTCTGATATAGACACAATAATAGTTTAAGTACCTTGTATGCTTTAATAGTACGGAAATAAAATGCGGTAAGCTTTTGCTGTCTTTGTGCAGCAAAATTAGAATCAATGTCTGATTGATCCTTGGTTTTAACAGAACCGGACGGCATCTATATAATAGATTCATCAAATGCCAAACCAGCCCTAATAAAATGTTTGTTAAAACAATCAGCAATGTCTTTTCTCTTGGTATAAGTGCACGAATTACAAGTCACCTATTGGGGCAAAGCTGATGAGACATCTGTACCTTGAATGCATTTCACAAGTTTCTAAAACGTATGTAGCTCGTTCACATGATTAGTAGTAATTCAGGTAATTATTAGGTTTTGTTTTTGTATTAAATGTGTACATTTATTCCTAAAAGCACAACATCGTTGCCTGTCATGCTCTGTCTTTGTTTATTTCAGTAGTAAACCAGGGACAGTTGTATGTTTTACACAACATTTTTCTGAGTGGGGAATTAATAAAGTAAATTCAGCCAACAAAAAAGTTCCAAGCAAAGTGGATATTTAGAACAGCTGAAATTACAGTCCAGTCTATACGAGCCAAGGAAGATAGAAAACGTTCCTTGTTGAAATTTTTTAACGTTCTTTTATAGATACATTTAGATTTAAGTTTAGAAATACAAGCATCTCGAATACAATGCATCATCTATTGTAAAACACAAATCAATTACAGAAGATTTAGTTATATCTTTTTTGTTGGGGCGAGTTGGAATGTCTATCAGCTGGGTTAGTCCCAAAGCCAAGCTTAAGTGTTTTAAAGCATTAAATGTAGCAGAAAGCTGGTCACCTTGTTACAAAAAGGATATTGCTGCTCTAGAAAGAGTGCAAAGAAGAGCAACCAGAATTATCCTGGGTTTAAAAGGCATGTCGTATGCAGACAGGCTAAAATAATTGAATCTATTCTTCTATATATATCTATATATAGGAGGCACTTTTTTACACAGAGAATTGTGAGGGTCTGGAACCAACTCCCCAGTAATGTTGTTGAAGCTGACACCCTGGGATCCTTCAAGAAGCTGCTTGATGAGATCCTGGGATCAATAAGCTACTAACAACCAAACGAGCAAGATGGGCTGAATGGCCTCCTCTCGTTTATAAACTTTCTTATGTTCTTTTGTTCTTATTAAAATCACCCATGAGTACCAATTCACTGTTGCCTAAAAAGGTTGAGAGTCTTGAGATATTGTCAACCTACTATAACAACCTAGTAGAAGCAAAGTTTGTGTATGTGGCAAGTATAAGTTCAAACCAATGCTTTCATAGCCCTTAAACGCAACTTGGAAACATAAATTGCCTCTCCCCCCACCCTTTAGCCCTGTTAGCTTGGATGCCCTGTTAGCTTATCATTTTTAACTTTCACAAACAGGGATAGATTTCTTAACCAAGTTACTGTCAATGCTGCAATATCAAGAGGAAGATGCTTCAGCCATGATTTAAACAAATGGAATTTGGGTAATAAAAGTTAAATGTTAGCATAGACAAATCCGAAGCCACGACACTCAGATGGTAGAAATAAACAGTAATTCCACATTACCACTCAGCAATACAATAAAAAAATGACAAAGGTCAGACTTGCATTGAAGACAGTCCCAGGCAATTCCTCCTTCCAGACATCCAGACTGTGTGGCGCAGGTAAGAAATCAAATATCCAAAGAGAACAGAATCACTATTTTTATCCTTATGTGTGTCCCTGAGATATATTCAAGTCCTAGTTTACACTTATAATTAGGGCTTGTTGAAGGATTATTTTTAAAAGGGTGTGACAGGGTGCTCATGTCACACGTGTGTGTAGCCGCTGCTCAGGCAATACAGAGGGACATGGGAGGTGGAGTTGAAACGCCGGCACAGGAGCGCAGGATTTATTCATACAAAAGAAAGTAAATGAACAGGATGAGTCTGAATCAGACACCAACACCAATAAAACGGGTCATGTGACATTATCAGCGATGGTAAAGCACAGAGGACACATACAGCAAGCTGTACAAAATGCAAAATAAAACACAGTACAAAAACTACAAATAAAAGGTGCCCCAGAGGGCGAGCGCTAGCCTTAAAACGAGACGTCCCGCTCCAGGAACCGGCTACACTACGTAACCCTCGCTATACATCACATGGGATCTCTATCTCCTAAACTAACCTACTCACGAGCCGGTATTCATACAACGACTCCTGCTGCTTAAAACAAACTTGGATTAGACACATTTCCTGATGGTATGAATTTTCTACAAGGTCTCTGTGGCAGGATAGCATCAGGAATGAGACTTGGAGACAAGAAAAGCTGCAGTTGAATTGTTGTTGTGCACGTTTATTAAAGAAACACAAATAAAACTGGAACAAACAAACAGGGCACGAGGGCCAAAATAAAAGATTTAAACAAAACAATAGTGAACACAAACACTAATGTCAGGCTGGGCATTCGCCTTCGCTGACCAACATGCAATACAACACATACCTTCTCCCAGACAAAGGATTTCTCCTGAAATAAATGCTGCCACTTCCCAAGTTAGCACTCAATTACCTAACTGGGGAAAGGCCATGTCTGTGATTGCTGGCAGGGACAGATTTAACCCCATCCCTGCCAACCTTACATTCTCACACACCTTATTTACATTAAGGGATTTCGTCCTGCCACAGTCCTGGACAAATTTAGCAGCCACCTATTGTAAATTACTTCTTATACAAATTCACTTAACGCAAATTTCTTGTTAGTACGAATTGTTTTGAGTAAAACTAATCACCCGTTTGAACAGTTGAGGGTAAAGGATATTGGGAAATGTATTAACTTGCATCCAGATGAATGCTTTTTTACTGTATTTTCGTGCTGTTTGGGGACTTTAGATCCTATGATGCATTTAGAGCTGCCAAAGTGCTCACGCAAAAACGTGCACTGTTCCTGCAGAAATCGGTGGCTAATTCATCGGCTACAAGAAAAACAAAGATGTTGCTGCAGATTTCTCAACCATTCTGAAAATAAAAAAAAAACAGGATACAATTATACAATTTGCTCAATACCTGAAGTTGCCTTGCTTTTGTGGTTTAAAAATGCCCCTTTTTTAAAGTTAAAAAGGAAGTTAGAAAGGCCAAGAGAGAGATAGAAATAAACATTGCTAAGGGGGCTAAAACCAATTCCAAAATGTTTTTTCCAATATTATAACAGCAAGAGAACATTCAAAGAGGAGGTCAAATGTCTAAGAGATACAAATGGCAAAATCATAGATGAAGAAAAAAATTAGCAAATATATTAAGTGATTACTTTTCACAAGTTTTTACAAAGGAGGACACGGACAACATGCCCCACATGTCGAACTGTTCCTATCCAATTTTAAAAAACTTTAGCATTACAGAGGCAGAAGTGTTAAAGGGACTAGGAGCTCTTAAAATAAACAAATCCCCTGGGCCAGATGAGATCCTCCCAATAGTACTCAAAGAAATGAAAGAAGTTATTTACAAACCGCTAACCAAGATCATGCAACAGTCTCTTGACACGGGTTGTACTGACAGACTGGAGAATTGCAAGCGTAATATCGATCCACAAAAAGGGAGACAAAACCGAACCAGGTAACTACAGACCAATAAGCCTGACTTCTATTATATGTAAACTTATGGAAACAATAATAAGATCCAAAATGGAAAATTACCTATATGGTAACAATATCCAGGGAGACAGTCAGCATGGTTTTAGGAAATGGAGATTGGGTCTAACTAACCTACTTGATTTTTTGAGGATGCAACATTCACAATGGATAATTGCAAAGCATACAACATGGTTTATTTAGATTTCCAGAAAGCTTCTGACAAAGTCCCAAGACTGAACAGATTAAATTCTTTGAGCCTGTCTGCATACGACATGCCTTTTAAACCCGGGATAATTCTGGTTGCTCTTCTTTGCACTCTTTCTAGAGCAGCAATATCCTTTTTGTAACGAGGTGACCAGAACTGAACACAATATTCTAGTTGAGGTCTTACTAATGCATTGTAAAGTTTTAACATTACTTCCCTTGATTTAAATTCAACACTTTTCACAATATATCCGAGCTGAGTGCAGCCGTCTCATTGAGGTTTGGCATTTGTTATTTGACGTGGCGTGGTCCTGGCTCGGACAGAGATCTTGTTTATTATCAAGTAATACATTTGTTAATAATTGTTATCTCTGTCTCCTGCTTTACTGTCAAAAATAATAAGGGTCATCACAAGCTATTATTATTATTATTATTATTATTATTATTATTATTATTATTATTATTATTATATTTTGTATAGCGGTTGGGGCGTTTCTTTACAATATTTGCCAGAAGCCCCGCCGACTATTGAGACCCAGCGTTTATTATGTAACATCACTAACATCTTCAAATACTTCAGATGCAATCATGGAGAAGCCACTAACATACAACCTTATAGCATTAACAGAACTAAATTGCAACATTCCAGCAACATCGTTAAAAGGTTGTGTCAGTGGGTATTAAGTAACAGTTTTATTTTATAACACAATGCCGCCACTGTATTGCACACCCCCAAAGTATGAAGCAACAGTAAACAAGGATATGCAAAACGTTACAAAATGAACAAGCAGAAGAACGAATCTGCACTGAAAAACTGAACTGCATCCAGGACTGTTAATAATAATAAAAAACACTAAAAAAGACCACATCCTGTCTGACGGGCATTGTATTATTATTCATAACTCGCCGTTTACAAAAGACCGGCGATTATTGGAAGTTTTACAGTGACAGAAATAAATAAATAAATAAATAAATGAAACATACTACAGGAAAACTAAGGGCATATAAAAACATCGAACAAACAGAAGTTAAACAATTGGAATGACACGTTTAAAAAGCTTGATTTGAGACGGCTTTTAAAAAATATTCAAAGGCTCAGATTCCCTGATCACTTTTGGGAGAGCATGGAAAATGTGAGGCGACTTTTCATTGGATCGTTTAGTACACGTCCTATTTTCTTTAAAATCATTGGCTCTTATTTCATTTCGAAAGAACTGATTGGCCCAATTATATACGTTATAACAGCACACGTTTTTGAGCTAGATGGCCTTCCATACTCGCGTCAAT
>CM060294.1:4396203-4521628 GCA_030684275.1 Acipenser oxyrinchus oxyrinchus
ATCTTCTTGATGGTATTGCTTGGTCATTCCAACTCCTTAAGTACACTTTGTCAATTTTATTGGCAAGGTCTTGGTTAGCCGCTCTCTTTAAGATACTTTTTAAGTGCCTATTATTTTTCTTAAATAAATGTTCGGCCATGGAGTTTCCACAAAAGTTTTAAAAAACAAAGTGACATACAGATGCAGTATTTATAGTATTTTCCATCATGTCTGTGCATGATAAGCAGTTAGTTTGATAGTGACAGAGTTAGTTTTATGAGTTAGGTTTAGGGGTAGAAGTTAGGTTTGGAGTTAGATTAAGGGGTAGGGGTAAGATTTAGATTTAGGAATGAAGTTTAGGGGTTAGGTGTAAGTCGCATATGATGTGGCGTGGACTGAAGTTGCGCGTGGACAAATAAATTGTGTTAGTAATTAAAATGAGGTAAAGTGAATGAAGGAGTAACATGAATAAGTTATACATTTTTTTTAATAAGTTTTCCGTTTTTTTTGGATAAGGAATTTAAAAAATAGTAGTTGTATGTATTGTAACGGTACAGCTGTATTTTGCTTTACTAATATTTTTGTAAATAACTTTTTAGATTTTTTTTGTTTTATATTCCATATTTTTTATCTTTAATATAACATAGGAGGCTGTGTGGTCCAGTGGTTAAAGAAAAGTGCTTGTAACCAGGAGGTCCCCGGATCAAATCCCACCTCAGCCACTGACTCATTGTGTGACCCTGAGCAAGTCACTTAACCTCCTTGTGCTCCGTCTTTCGGGTGAGACGTAGTTGTAAGTGACTCTGCAGCTGATGCATAGTTCACACACCCTAGTCTCTGTAAGTCGCCTTGGATAAAGGCGTCTGCTAAATAAACAAATAACAAATAACTCCGTCTCAATCTCCTGCCTGTCACTCAGCAGCGAATGAACGCACCCACACTGCAGACGGCTACTCTGTCACAAGCATTAATACCGTATATCTTTCCAAACAAGGGATTTAGGGGCACTCCCTAATAAAAGCTCAATCTCAAAACAATAATTGTGTGAATATAGTAATTTACAGCTGTGTATAATGATATTTAAAACAGGATTAATTTATCTGACTTTACATATCTTCCCTTACTCTGGTCCCACCGCAGTGGGATATGCAATGGATTACTGTATAGAGAAGGGGTCATACAAACTCCTGTAAAATTAGTATAAAAAGGTAAAACATTTTAACATTGCACATGAAAAAAAATTGACGGTAAATGCATGATTAGTCACATATACGTGCATTTATTAATTATATTTTAAATACTTTTGAAGCAAAGTTGGATCCAACCGCATTCCCATCTCACAGTACCGTAACTGGGCGCACTATTGGTTTAAAAATAAATAAATGCCTAAAAACATTTTTTTAATTGTTCCACCATAATGACCCAATAACATCTCTGTAGAATTGTAGGGACTGGCTTTGTAGAGGAACCTGGCTAATAAGTGAGAGTTATAATTGTGTACAATTGTCTTTCACACAGATCCCAAAGAGAGCCATGCTATGCCTAAATCTGAAGCACAGAAGAGGCCAAGGATAGAAGCAGTTTACGCACAAGAGGAGTCCTTTGACCAGGAGTGGTGTGCAAGTCTAAAGCAGGTTACAGAGATGACATGTGTTAAAGATGAAGAGGTCCCTCGACTGGACTGTGTAACTATTAAAGAGGAATTCATAGAACAGGAATGTGGCCCCATCGCAGAGGAAGTTCCTACTGAAATTAATGTCTTTACACTTGAGGAGAACCACAAGCTGGGATCCAGTCTGTATGATGATTGTCATCCTGAATGTGAACTGGGATTTAGAGGTAATTATACAAAGCAAGAAACATTGAGCTTCCTGTTAACAGTGCAGAAATTAGTTACTAAAATGTAGAAATGTGCTGAAGATTGACATTTTTGGTCATTCCAGTTCAATTTAACATAACCACTATGTCATTAGCCTTTAAGTTGCAACATAACTGTTCTTTCTGCTGTGGCATCTGTTAGATGTGCATCCACTGTCATGCTTGTTTTGAACCAATCGATCAATCAATCTTTAGTTTTGTATAGCGAGGTGGGAGGGTGTGGGAATTCACTGGACACAAGACAGAACTGTAGTTGAAGATGCCGCTTGGCGCACGGATTTATTTCTGCCACAAGGTGGCACTGTAGCACTGTCTGCAGAGCACAACCTAATACCAGCAATAGTAAAAGGTTGGCCATTCACTCGTGGTGCACACGCAGGTGCTCAAAATAATATTACAGTCAAAAGGACGAAAGTAAAAAGGAAAATAAAACACTGTAACAAAACTACAAATAAAAGGTGCTGCTCTTGCAGCGTTCCCCCACAGTCGCTGCCCGCACGGCTCGGGTCTTCAGTCTGCGCTTTGCTGTTCCCCTATTATACTCTATGGGGTTGCCCAGGGTTTCCCTACTAAATACACGTGTCCCGATTCGTGTATGTAAATCCAGTATTCTTTTGTTTGTCTTCTCCGGTTTGGCTGTCTTCCTCAGCCTTGTTTGCCTGTCCGTTTTTGGTTTCTCCAGTCCCTCACTACCAGGGCTGTCCCTGTTATTCTTCCTAGATGGGCGAGGCTGAGGAATAACAAAGCACAGTTTTTATAGTTCAGGCACCCCCCAAGGTCCTCCTCCCGACCACTTAGAGAGAGGGAAAGAACACACCATCACCCAACCTCACTGTGTCATCACCATGATTGATAAGCGGATCCTGCAAATCTCCCGACCCCTCCCCTACAGGATCATGCATGCGCCAGATAGCCAGCACAGATCTCGCCCTGTTACAAGCGCCTTTAACGAGGGCTGCCACAAAGCGCTTTACATGAAGAAAAAAACAAAAGAAAAAACAAAGTAATAATAACAAGAACGACACAGTTAAATGCATTTAAAATAAATACAAGTGTCAAACACTGCTAAAAAGTAAAAAATAGTAAAATATGCCATATACAGATGAGGGAATATCATTTTAGATAAAGATACTCCAGACGATAATAGAGACTTAAAAACATCAACAATAATGGGTATAAGCAAGGATGACCAAGGCCATTTGGAGCCTGTGACACGCACGCTGTAGTGGTGACGTCAGACCCTGAAGAAACACACAGTACTGCGAAGTGAAATGTGAACTGCGCTGTTGCGAGTTTAATAATAAACAAAATAAAAGGTTTTAAACAAAAACAGCACACGGCAGTTTGGGCCAAAATAAATAGACAAACAAAACGGACTAAGCAAACAGTGGAGAAACAGACAAACAAACACGGTGAGTCAAAATCAACAAACAAGTATCGTGCTGGTCCGACCAGCATGCAATAGCAATTGTTAGGACATTATTATTATTATTATTATTATTATTATTATTATTATTATTATTATTATTAGGCTGTGTGGTCCAGTGGTTAAAGAAAAGGGCTTCAAATCCCCGGGTTCAAATCCCACCTCAGCCACTGACTCATTGTGTGACCCTGAGCAAGTCACTTAACCTGCTTGTGCTCCGTCTTTCGGGTGAGGCGTAATTGTAAGTGACTCTGCAGCTGATGCATAGTTCACACACCCTAGTCTCTGTAAGTCGCCTTGGGTAAAGGCGTCTGCTAAATAAATAAACAAAAAATTATTATTATTATTATTATTATTATTATTATTATTATTATTATTATTATTATTATTATACTCCTTCTCTCTCCAATTCTCCACTCACCGAACACCGAACACCCAACCCCGAGTGAGTGAAACGTGCATCTGTATATACAGTTGTGCCTGGATTCAATTACTAATTCATTATTTATTTGAATCCCAGCACGTGAACTAATTTGTGTAATCCCGTGCTCACATACTATAGCATACGTTAAATGCACATGAATGTTTGTGCAAAACTGGTTTGAACAGCTTTTTGTAGATAGTTTCTTAAGTTTATAGGGTGCAATATTATCCAAGGTGTTTGTCAGAGTGGCATTATAGTTATCTACCAACTCTCTGACTGCTCCAGAGTGAGTACAATCTAAAACAGACAAAGCTTCTGGGAACTTTTTCGAAGTTGATAAATTTAAAGATCTAGTTTTAATAAAGCATAGTAGCTGTGTGATCTTTCCCTTTCCCTGTTTCTGGTAGACTGTTTGCAGTTGTGCTGCTCCCACAGCTTTATAGTGGTGCTGGGATCACATGACTCATCAATGGGTGATGCCAAATCCAGTCGGGTTGCTAAGTGTCACCAGAAGAAACATTTCAATACAGCACTTGCATGTAAACCTGATCTTATACTTTTATTCCTCAAAGTGATATTAAGTGGGGTGGAAATCAGTGACTGGTACATGTGACTGATATTAACCAGAGTGTGTTAATAATCAAAGTGATATTCTCATGCATTTGTCCTTATTGACACCCATTATATTCAGCTTGGCAAATTTCAATTTGATGATAATAAAAGGAGGCTGGTGTTAACAGGAGTGATATTAAGCGGGTTTGACTGTATTCTCATCAGAGTTCACTCTAGGAGTTGGTCATGGTTATGAGGTGAAGCCCTGTAGAAGAGTGAATGTGTAAGAATGCTGTACAATAACCTTTGTCTCGTCTCTTTTTTTCCTCTAGCTGCTAAAGAGAATCACACTGGAGGGACTCCATTTCCCTGTGCTGATTGTGGGAAGAGTTTCAGTCGTTCATCACAGCTTAAAATCCACCAGCGCGTTCACACTGGAGATAAACCTTATCACTGCAATGATTGTGGGAGGAGTTTCACGCAGTTACAAAATCTAAAAAGACACCAGCGCAGTCACACAGGAGAGAAACCTTATTGTTGTACTGAGTGTGGGAGGAGTTTCGCTGTGTTACAAAATCTTAAAAGACACCAGCGTCTTCACACAGGAGAGAAGCCTTATCACTGCAGTGAGTGTGGGAAGAGATTCACACAGTTAGGACATCTTCAGTCACACCAGCGTATTCACACAGGAGAGAAACCTTATCACTGTGCTACATGTCAGAAGAGTTTCACATATTTAATTTCCTTGAAAACCCACCAGCGGACTCACAAATAATAAATCTAATCAATGTAGTGAATGTCTGAAGAGTTTCAGCCATTTATCAGACCTTAAAAGACACCATGAAATTCACAGAAGAGTGAAGCCCTACCCTGCGCTGAATGTAGGAAGATGTTCGGTCAGTTACTGGGTCTTGAAGGACACGAGAAAATTCACAGAATTTCAGCAACTTGAGGACACCTAAACATCAGGAGTACACTTGACTAAAATGTGAACGTTTTTACTGAAAATATACAGTTTTCAGAATGGAAATCAAAAAACTTTTTATCAGTAACCTGAGAATGAATGCCAAAGGTGCAGACCTTGAAAATGTCCCTGTAACGGGGAAGTGTTACATGTATTAAACTGAATAACAATGAGGCAGACACAGAGCATGGGGTGTTCACACGCCACACAGGCTTGCAGATTTAATTCAACACAGGGGCTGCCACTAAGGTACCAGCAATGGTAGCCCAAGTGTCAGATTTAATAAAGAAAACGCTGGGTTATTATCATAACCATGGTTCCTTAAAATAGAAATGTAACCATTAACGAATGGGTATTTACCTGTATATATCCCGAAACCTGAATAGAATACCAAAGCTGCGTTCAAGTGGTTGTGATGCTGCCGTGCTCGCCCCCGAGAGCATAAGACTGCAGATACTGGTACCAGCATCCTTCAGACATGCTGCAATGATGGACACAGGGCCCTTGAAGGTTAATGGGTACATTTCTATTTCAGGGAACCAGGGTTATGATAACAACCCAACGTTCCCGATCAAATATGAAATGTAACCATTACCGAATGGGTGAGTGTACCAAAGCTGTCGTAAGGGCAATATTGAAGCCGACCCCAAACACTCCAGTTCCAAAGCCAGGGTTTTGGGGATTCATGACATTCAGTCGATAGAATCTTGTAAAGGTATGGGGAGTATGTCATTGACAGACCCTGGAACAAAGCCCACAAAGTTGCCATGCCCCTGGTTGAATGGCCAGTCAGCTTTTCTGGCACAGCTTTTACTGAGCCCAGCAGCTGTGCTCGTCTGTGCAAAAGACAGAAAAACACACAAGAAAATATTCTCAAAAAAACCAGTAGTACACAATTACAGTTCAGAAAATATCATTCCAAATTTATTTATTTATGTATTGATTTAATTCCTGCTGGAGTTATTAGCAGCCTGTAGGAGAGCACAAGTCAACCGACTTAAGCTGCTTGATCCCTGGAAGGGGAGGCAGAAGCCACCAGCTCTGCGCGGGGCACAAGGCTGCTGCGGGAAATAACAAGCAATAGAGTGTGTGCAAAAATTAGGTGTAATTGGTAAACTAAAAATGCAGCGTTTCAAAAATAATTATTGTGTTAGTAGCGAAATATATGCAGATAGAAGTAACCGGTACTTGCTCTCCCATCAGGATCTCTGAAAGGAAAATGATGCTAGTACCTGTGTCTGTCTTATGCTCTCGGAGGCGGGCATTGCTGCGTCACAGGTGCTTGTGTGCAGCTTTGGTATTCTATTTCAGGTTTCAGGATCTTTACAGGTAAATACCCATTTAGTAATGGTTACATTTCATACTTGATAGGGAACAAAACAAAGCTAAAAAATAAAAGTTTGCCACACAAGGCGAGCGCTAGCCTCATTAAAAGAGAGACTGTTTGGGATCAATATCCCTTAAACCAGGGGTGTCAATCTCACTTCCTGGAGGGTCAGTGTCTTCTGGCTTTCGTTCCACCCGAGCTCTCAATTACTTTAACTGGTCTAATGATTTGATTAACTGGACACATTTAACACTTCTCTTCAGGCCTCTAAATGCTTCATAGGTAGTGTACCTTGAATCAAGTGCATTTTTAAAACCATCAACTGTAAAATACCTTGAAAAATATTAAATATGTCAAATTGAACAAATAATTAGATCAATTATGTTAATTGAGAGCTTAAGTTGGAATGAAAACCAGAAGACCCTGCGGCCCTCAAGGACTGGAGTTTGACACCCCTGCCATAAACTAACCTACTACTATTGCTCCCGAAGTCCCGGCCTCCCAGCGACTCCAGGTCGTTGCGACAGTCTTGGCTGGGTCAAGCCTTCACAGGCACCATCTTGCAGTTGAAGGGTTCTGTATTAATTAATCCTGTGGAGCCACGCTGTCCTCCTTGATGTCAACAAAGCGCCCGTGCCTTTTGAGCTGCGCACAGCCTCCCCGGGCACGCCCCCCAGCCAATCCGGACCTCTTGATCAGCTCAGTGCTGGGCGAGCCTACCTGCTCAATTGGTTGCCTAGCAACGAGTCTCCTCTTACATGTCCCAGCTGCACACATCTACGCAAGAACCAGTGACAGGGCTCTCCGTATCGCAGCTCTCTTTTGGAATTTTTAATCAAATAATTCATTTTGTTTTAAGTATTTTATTTTAGATCACATCTGGGGGACACACAAAGGGACACTGTCTTAAATTGTAGTGTACAACTCATTGGATACATCATCCACATATTCTGTTTTACAAAATAGTTACTCCAAAAATATTCCTTTCACATGTTGTGTTTTCTTTGTATGAAATTAACCAAAAGCAAGAAGAACAAACTTCTTCAAACCTTTAAATGTAGGAAAGGCTGTGTTGCACTGTAGTTGTTCTGAGGATGTGTTGCCTGTTCCCTTCACGCTTTCTCATTAAAATCCTGCAAGATACTCGATAACATGATATAATAAATATAACGAGGAGCTGAATTGAGTATGGTGGCGCTGAAATATATATATATTTTAGATTAAATAAATGTTGATGTATTTATTCATTTACCCATTGAGCACTAGGTCTCGTTTACAAGGTGGTTCTTGATAACAATCAAAAGACAATTTAAAATTACAAACAACAAAATAAAAACATATGTGGTTCAAACTTAAATCAGCAGCATTCAGAGATCAAAGAATATCATGAATTTGTTAATGTGGACTGAAGGAGGAGCATGGGCAGGAGGTTCTAAGCAATTCCCAAATGCGGTCTTTAAAGAACGATTATGAAATTCCATCTTCATAGTATGGTGGAAATAATTCTACATCTTCAGGAGTTAAAATGCAAAGGATAATTTGCCCATACGTGTTCGAACCCTCGCAACAGCCAAATTAACAGCATCCTGAGAGTGTAAACTATAGCCAATGCTTGTCCTCTCTATCAGAGCACTTGAATAAGGAGGTACCAAACCATTACAAAACTTTAAACACAAAACAATACCAATAAAAAAGCCTCTGGTTCATAGGTGAGAGCCAGCCTAATTGTATGTACATATGAAAAAAAATGTATTGAAACCTATGACTAATAAAAACTAAGTGCCAAAAAGCAATGCAAGTGCAGAAGTGTACAGGACAGGTAGGCTACATTACTGCAAATTGTTTCCAGTGAAGAACTCTGATATGCATCTTGATGGTCTGTGTTTGCAAGTATGGACCGCAAACTGTCAGCGTTTTCAAATAAAATCTCAATTCAGCTTTTTGGAGTGAGACGATACACCAAGGTTACAATATGATACATGTCACGATACACAAGCCACGATACGATATGTATCACAATACTAATGAAAAACTCATCTCTACTTGACAGACTTGAAAATAATCACAATTTCAATTCTATAGTGTGAGAGAAAGACAATGATTCTTGGTGGTAAATCTCCCTCCTGAGCTGTGAGGGTGCTAAGTAACGGGAACAGAGTACCCTGGACTGTTTGGCCTGACACTTCATTCCCAGGTGTAACAGGGTGAGGAGCCCTGTTCATGATTATTTGGTTATTTTTAGAATGGGGTACCCCTCCGCCCATGTGCGATTTATTATTTTGTATTTGTTTTGTTGTATTATTATTATTATTATTATTATTATTATTATTATTATTTGTATATATGATGGCATAGCCATGTTTTGTTATTTGTAAACGTGACGACGAAGAGACGTATGTTTTGTATTGTTTTGCAGTGTGGATGGGAAGCCCCATCCACATTAAAAACCTTTTGCAGAAGGTGACCATCTCCTGAGTTAATTAATTGTTAATTTAATTATTCACCCCCTTTGCTATGACACTCCTAAATAAGCTCAGGTACAACCAATTGCCTTCATAATTCACAAAATAAGTTAAATGGAGTCCATCTGTGTGCAATAAAAGTGGTTCACATGATTTCAGATTAAATAAACCTGTCTCTGTAAGGTCCCACAGTTGGGTAGTGCTTTCAAAGCAAAGATACTACCATGAAGACCAAGGAGCTTTCAGAACAACTCTGGGATAAAGTTGTGGAAAGGCACAGATCAGGTGAGGGGTATAAAAAAATTTCAAAGCCATTGAATATCCCTTGGAGCACAGTCAAGTCAATCATTAAGAAGTGGAAGGTATACGGCACCACCCAGAATCTGCTTAGAGCAGGCCGTCCTCCCTAACTGAGCAGCCGCGTAAGAAGGGCATTGGTCAGAGAAGCCAGCAAGAGGCCAATGACAACTCTGAAAGACCTACAGCGTTCCATGGCTGAGATGGAAGAAACTGTCCATGTGTCAACAATAGCTCAGGTACTCCACAAATCTGGCCTGTATGGAAGAGTAGCAAGAAGGAAGCCATTTCTGAAAAAAGCCCATGTAAAATCCCACTTGGAATTTGCAAAAAGGCATGTGGGAGACTCTGAAAAGATGTGGCAAAAGATTCTGTAGTCCGATGAAACAAAAATTGAACTATTTGGCCTAAATGCAAAGCATTATGTCTGGCGCAAACCCAACACAGCACATCACCCAGGTAACACCATCCCTACTGTGAAGCATGGTGGTGGCAGCATCATGCCATGGGGATGCTTTTCATCAGCAGGGACTGGGAAACTTGTCAGGGTAGAGGGCAAAATGGATGGAGCTAAATACAGGCAAATCCTTGAGGAAAACCTGCTTCAGTCTTCAAAAGACCTAAGACTGGGACGGAGATTCACCTTTCAGCAGGACAATGACCCCAAGCACACAGCCAAAGCGACACTGGAGTGGCTTAAAAACAAGAAAGTGAATGTCCTAGAGTGGCCCAGTCAAAGCCCGGACTTGAATCCATTTGAGAATCTGTGGCAAGACTTGAAGATTGCTGTCCACCAACGATCCCCATCCAACTTAACAGAGCTTGAACAATTTTGCCAAGAAGAATGGGTGAATGTTGCACGATCCAGATGTGCAAACCTGGTAGAGACTTACCCCAAAAGACTCACAGCTGTAATTGCTGCCAAAGGTGGTTCTACCAAACATTAACTCAGGTTGTAACACAACAAACAGTGAAAACATCCAAGGGGGGTGAATTCTTACTATCGGCACAGTAAAATGATTTAAAAAACAATTTTTAAACAAGAATAATAATAGTAGTAGATTATAATATTAATATAAAGACTTGGAATAGCTGATACCGATGTATTATTCTGTATACATTTTAACACAGTTTCGCTTCTCTGTTCTCAGAATATTGTACATGTACTATAATGCATAGGTGCCTAACCCATGGGCAGAAGGGGCACGTGCCCCCCGACTTTGAATATGGGGCAGTCAAACTATATATTTTGTCCCTTCACTTTTTTTTGTTCATTATTTATGTGTTACACCTTGTTATGTTTGGTGGTTTGTTTTAAAATCTTTAAAATAAAATATAAAAAGTATTCAGAGGATGGGCCACATTTATAAACAATCACAATACATTCTCCATACACAAACATATTGGTTTGACCCAAGGTCTGCACCGTGGCTAAAGTTAGTTAACAGTAAGAATTAACTAAGTGAATGCGAACTTGGCAGGTGGTCAGGAGAGACGACTCCACGACATATTAATACTTAAATATATGCATATATTTTGTATTTAATACTCACAAAAATATCTGAAGGAAGAGAGAGTATAAGACCATCATTAAAAGAAAAAAAGGTAAGGAAGAGAGTATGACTGTTATTAAAAATTAAAACTTAGATTAAGCAGCAGTAAAAGTGGCATTTCAAAATCGACAGACGAACAAAGTACGGGTGAAAAGGTTTCTGTTTATTTTAATCCAGGGGTCTGATGACCAAACAGAGACGAACAATGATGGCTGGCAATACACAACGATGTGTACTGCACAGTAAATGATGACGGGGTGCAGTCCTGTTTACAACGAACAATTATCCCACAAGAAAAATAATCCCAATGCAAATACCCAAACATCAAACATGGTCACCTCTCCCAGTGAGTGCTGTAGTGCTGGTCATGCATTTACAGTGTTATTTTAGTGACAGCAAGACAATGATTCTTGGTTGTAAATCTCACTCCCGACCTGTGATGGCACTAAACAGTGAGAAAAGAGTTCTTTGGACGGGCTGGCCTGACAGTTCTTTCCCAGGGTCGGGAAGTCGGCCAGTCTGGATGATGGCGAGACTCCGTTGTAGGAACGCATTGACCCGGAAGGTAAACGATGTGGCAGCCGGAGATTGGAGACGCGGTTGCAGTCGTTTACCATGGGGTCATGTGTGACAGCATAAAATGGGGACGGAGAATTGTAATCTGTTCCTTTGTTGTGGTTTTGAAACTGAACCGAAAGGACTGGTATTTCTGTGTTTAAAAAGAACGTGAGTGTTTTGTTTGTTTTTGTCAGTCTGTCTATATCGTCTTGCTTGTCTTGTGTACTATTAGACTAGATGGCTAAACATAATCTGGTGATGTCACCCACTGCCAGCACAAAACCCGGACAACACCACACTGTTCACTAAAATAACATTGTAAATTCATGACCAGCACTACAGCACTCACTGGGAGAGGTGACCGTGTTTGTGTTTGGGTATTTGCATTGGGATTATAGGCATATATTTTGTATTTATTACTCACAAAAATATCTGAAGGAAGAGAGAGTATAAGACCATCATTAAAAGAAAAAAAGGTAAGGAAGAGAGTATCAGACCGTTATTAAAAATTAAATAATGTTGGGATTTAGAATGAAAAATGAGGGTAATGTTGCCGTGTGGCCATGACCAAGTTCAAATTCAATTCCCACCAAAATCTTTTATTTTTAACTTAGATTAAGCAGCAGTGTGTGTGTGTGTGTGTGTGTGTGTGTGTGTGTGTGTGTGTGTGTGTGTGTGTGTGTGTGTGTGTGTGTGTGTGTGTGTGTGTGTGTGTGTGTGTGTGTGTGTGTGTGTGTGTGTGTGTGTGTGTGTGTGTGTGTGTGTGTGTGTGTGTGTGTGTGTGTGTGTGTGTGTGTGTGTGTGTGTGTGTGTGTGTGTGTGTATAGGAGGCTGTGTGGTCCAGTGGTTAAAGACAAGGGCTTGTAACCAGGAGGTCCCCGGTTCAAATCCCACCTCAGCCACTGACTCATTGTGTGACCCTGAGCAAGTCATTTCACCACCTTGTGCTCCGTCATTCAGGTGAGACATAGTTGTAAGTGACTCTGCAGCTGATGCATAGTTCACACACCCTAGTCTCTGTAAGTCGCCTTGGATAAAGGCGTCTGCTATATATATAGAAAAGTGGCATTTCAAAATCACACAAGCCTAATTTCATTAAAAATGTAATTGTTTAATAATATTCATTTAATAATAAAAATGTAGGTATGTTATGTCCCTGAATGACTAACACATGTAGAAATAAATGCTGATTGATAAAAAGGGCGATTCAATATTGACCAATGTAGCTGATAATATACTGAAATCTCTTAAATTTCGGTATATCATCGCCTCCATTGGTCTGGGGCAGGTCAATTTCACATACTTGGTGCGTCGATATTTATTTATTTATTTATTTTCGTGCCTAAGGATGCAGGAAGTGGGAGTGCTGTCGGTGCGGCCGAACACAACTGTACTCTTGTTAACGTATGAGCAGTGTGTGTTGGTTGATCTGCACTGCCTGTAATATTGTCATGAATTGGCTGTGTGAGGGCTGGCATTTAGTGTTTCAACCAATTAGCACTAAGCATTACAATGGGAGGGTGGGTGCTTATTGCTTCAACCTATCAGCACCAAGCATTGCCCTGTAAAGTGAGACTTTACTTTCCAAAGTCTCGAAGCAGCTTGTTTCGCTGTGATAACTGAGCTCAGTATTGCCTGATGATAAAACGTGAAAAACATTCTCTAGCATTCAGCACTACATTTAAAACAAAGCCGAGCGAGGAATATCTTAACTGTTAACATACACGTCAATGTGTGGAGTAGTGGTTAGGGCTCTGGACGCTTGACCAGAGGGTCATGGGTTCAATCCCAGATGGAGGACACTGCTGCTGTACCCTTGAGCAAGGTACTTTACCAAGATTGTTCCAGTAAAAACCCAACTGTATAAATGGGTAATTGTATGTAAAAATAATGTGATATCTTGTAACAATTGTAAGGTAAGGGCATCTGTTAAGAACTAAATGTACAATGTAAGGAGGCAGTGTGGTCCAGTGGTTAAAGTCCAGGGCTTGTAACCAGAAGGTCACCAGTTCAAATCCCGCCACTGACTGACTCACTGTGTGACCCTGAGCAAGTCACTTCACCTCCTTGTGCTCCATCCTGCAGATGAGATGATAAATCACTGTCCTATTGGAAGTGACTCTGCATATAATGCACAGTTTACAGCCTGCCTCTATAAAATGCTTTGTGATTGGGGGGCAATATGAAAGCATTATATAAAACCAAAGATATTATTATTATTAATATATCTATCAATAAAAGAGCCATATTGTAACATTTTGTTCATGTTATTATTTGTGTCTGTTTAGCACTTCCCTTTAATAAGCTGCATGTTGGAATTATAGGTACTGTACAGCATTGTGCAGATATTCCACTGGGACTGGTTCTGCCATTTGGTGCTATTGTGAAATGGGGGTCTTATTTCCATCCTTGAATTGTTAATTTTACAGATATGGCTGACAGATGACAAGAGTGTTCAGACTACATTTTTCATTTTTCTCTTTCTGAATAGTGGCTGCAGTCTGCCGCAGAACACTGCATCATGCTGTTTACTAGTTATACTTTGACTTATATTAAAACACGACCTCTTACTATACCATTTTACAGATGTTTTAAAACGCACTGATTAGTTTTACTACAGACGCGCCTGTTTGTTTGGAACCACCTAGCAACAATCACCTCGAATGTGACGTCACACTAAAGAAACGTAAACAATGACCCAAACACTCGCAGCAGCTTTGGAATATAAAGCTCATTCCGCACTATAAAGCAGAGGGACGAAACTGGTACCATTTCGGATCCATAGAAGGACATTGTAGAGGAAAACACAGCACAGTAAGAGCCAACATGGTGAACACTGGTCTCCATGCTTCGACAGGGAGGTCAGCCAATCAGTTTCACAAGCTGGGGTCAGAGAGTTTCTGCAGCCAATAATATGCGACGATTCCAAACAGACACGCCCACTACTGATGACGCTTTGAATTCGTTCCAGGAAATTGAAACGTTTGTTTTGTTTCTGTGGAGAGAGAGGTAGCTGCAGCCGCTGCTGATTTTACAGCATTTTACCATCTGCTGTTGAGTAAGGTTGGGTTCAAATGTGTTTTTTTTGTTCGTTTATACCTGCAGTGTGCTCTGAAACAAAGAGTCCCTTTTTCTGTTTTATTTAAGAACTCAGACAGACTGGAGCGCGAAAGTTACTCCTTGGAAAAGTAAAACGAGTCTGCTGTTTGTTTTCTTTCATTATCGCACCGGAAGTGCTGATTTTATATGAACGGGAATTCTTAAACAAATAAAACATTAAAATCAAACAGGATTCTGCTACTCGAGTCTCAAGCTAACAGTCAGTGAAGATGGACGTCAGTGTCTCCGTGTCGCTCTTTCAAGACGAGCTCGCCTCTACCATCGAGCACGCAGTGAAAGCGGCTGTAGACACCGTCTTGTGCGAAATTACAAAAGTTGTCGGCGGCAAATTCACTGAATTGCGAATGGAAATGGCTGGAAAGGAGAAAGAGAATGAAAGTCTGAAGCTGAGATTGGAAATATCAGAGAGCGAGTTGAAAGCAGTGCGGGAATGCATGAACGCTGCAGATGCAGACATTAAACAACCTCTCAGAAACATGAACCCCGACTGCAATGAACAAGACTTTCAGAGGAATGAGGACCAGGGATTATTTCAAGGTAAGATTGTTCTTTTTGATGGTATTGATTAGTCATTCCAGCTCTTTAAATACATTTTATCAATTTTATTGGTTTGATTTTCTCTTTAGACACTTTTAAAGTGACTATTATGAGTGCTGTTTGTAACTCAACTATATTGACCTGATATTACACACCAGTCTAACCGATTTCGAGAATCGCAATCAAAAACGTTTTATTAATCCAGCTCAAAGCTTCCACACTGAAGTACTGTTTTAGTTGGGCTTAATCCGTCCACACACTATTAAAACAGTTCGGTTACAGTTCCTAGCAGCGCAATGAACAATGCGATAGTATCCCACCATGCACTGTATTTTATTTTAAAATAATGTGTTATGCCCCATATTAACAGAAGTCCATATTGCTAAAAATAAATAAAACAAGTATTTTGGAAAAAGTAAATGGGAACATACACACACAAGTTGGGCTTGAGGTTTCTGGGTTTTATTTTTAATCCGGTGACATCCCTTTAAACTAATGGAGCTGTTATATAATTAAACTCAGAAAAAGCTGTTAATTACAAAACCATCTTTGTTTTTACCTTCATATCTTGCCTGAGCCTAATTCGAGTCCTCTTAATTTTGTTTCAAACAGAGCTGACAAATTACGTTAATTGTTCATCCCAGATCCTACTTTTAACTCGCATTTCATTTTTGCAGTCGCCTAATTTAACGTTGTGCTTTTGTTATTTTCCCCACTAGTTTAACAGAGGTGTCTTGACAGGTGTTTTTTTTAAGCATAAAAATGAATACCTAGTGTGGAGTGTACACTGATAGCAAGTCCTTCAGGCACCTGCTCTGAGTATTTCACCAAACATACCACAAAGCATTTTGGGATAGTGGAGGATACACACAAATGTAGTTTGGTATTACAGCGTCCACACTTCTGACAAACCGCACTACCTGATGCGATCTAATTTAGAACTGGACTCGACTACCACCTGAGGTGGGCTCAAGTCCAGTTCTAGAGTACGGTATTAAATGCTGCGTAGTGTAGACGCAATGCATTTCTCTATGGTAACATTTATAAGATCTGTACTAACTGTTGTTGTGATTAGGGTTCAGTAGGAACCTGGCTAGGAGGTGAGAGTTATAAATTTGAATACTTTTCTTTCACACAGATCCAAGAGAGAGCTGTGCTATGCATAAATCTAAAGCATATGAAGGGTCAAGGATAGAAGCAGCTTACACACAAGAGGAGCCCTTTGACCAGGAGTGGTGTGCAAGGCTAAAGCAGGTTACAGAGCTGACATTTGTTAAAGATGAAGAGGTCCCTCGACTGGAATGTGTTCCTATTAAAGAGGAATTCATAGAACAGGAATGTGTCCCCATCGCAGAGGAAGTTCCTACTGAAAATAATGTCTGTACACTTGAGGAGAACAACAAGCTGTGTGATGATTGTCCACCTGAATGTGAACTGGGATTTAGAGGTAATCATACAAAACAAGAAACATTGAGCTGACTATTAATTTTCCTGAAATTAGTTATCAAACTGTAGTGCTGAAGATTTTCATTTTTGATAATTCCAGCTCATTTTATCCTAACCACTGTGTCAATGGCCTGCAAGTTGCGACATAACTGTCCTTGTTACTGTGGCATCTGCTAGATGTGCACCCAGTATCATGCCACAATGTCTCATCAATGGGTGATGCCAAATCCAGTCGGCTTTCTAAGTGTCACCAGAAGAAACATTTTAATACAATACTTGCATGTAAACCTGATGTTTTCTACTTTTGTTCCTCAAAGTGATATTAAGTGGGGTGGAAATTAGTGAGTTATATTAACCGGATTTCAATGTGATGGTAATAAAATGAGGCTGGTATTAACAGGAGTGATATTAGGCAGGTTTGACTGTATTCTCATCAGAGTTCACTCTAGGAGTTGGTCATGGTTATGAGGGAAGCCCTGCAGAAGAGTGAATGTGTAAGAATGCTTTACAATAACCTTTGTCTCTCTCTTTTTTTCTCTAGCTGCTAAAGGATATCTCACAGGAGGGATTCTATTTCCCTGTGCTGATTGTGGGAAAAGTTTCAGTCGTTTCTCACAGCTTAAAATCCACCAGCGCGTTCACACAGGAGATAAACCTTATCACTGCTTTGAGTGTGGGAGGAGTTTCACTCAGTTACAAAATCTTAAAAGACACCAGCGCAGTCACACAGGAGAGAAGCCTTATCACTGCACTGAGTGTGGGAAGAGATTCAATCAGTTAGCACATCTTCAGTCACACCAGCGCATTCACACAGGAGTGAAACCTTATCACTGCACTGAGTGTGGGAAGAGTTTCACAGTGTTACAAAATCTTAAAAGACACCAGCGCAGTCACACAAGAGAGAAGCCTTATTACTGCACTGAGTGTTGGAGGAGATTCACACAGTTAGGACATCTTCAGTCGCACCAGTGCATTCACACAGGACTGTAATTGCATCTGCAAGATTCCACTTTTGTCTCATGCATGACTCTTAGAGTCTCTTAGATTGAACAGTAGGATTATTAGATGTAACTACCCACTAGTGACCAAGTCTCTAGCTCTTTCAAGTCAGTGCTAGTGTAAATTCTGAAACTCACACCTCAAACAATAGCTTGGTTGTTGACAGGCTCTAACTGCACTATAACGCCCCCACAATATACAGTATCACAATGGAGATTGAAGAACTGATTTTTATCCATAAACTGAGGGGGAGTGTGACGTTTGTGGGTCATCACTGAATAATAATGAGGCAGACAGAGCATTGCATTGCAGATTTAATTCAACACATTCCAGCAATGGTAGCCCTAGTGTCAGATTTAATAAAGAAAACAAACCAAAGCTAAAAATAGAAGTTTGCCACACAAAGCGAGCACTAGCCTTATTAAAAGAAGACGTCCCGCTCCAGGAACTACACTTTGAAACCCTCTCTATACTGTTTGGGATCAACATCCCCTAAACCTACTACTATTGCTCCCGAAGTCCCGGCCTCCCAGCGACTCCGGGTTGGTGCGACGGTCTTGGCTGGGTCAAGCCTTCACAGGCACCGTCTTGCAGTTGAAGGGTTCCCTAGTAGTTAATCCTGCAGACTGGACGCTCTCCTCCTTGATGTTAATAAAGCACCCCTCTATGTAGCATAGCGGTGCAGTCGCCTCAAACTGTGGCACAGATGCCTTCTGAGCTGCATGCAGTCTCCCCGGGCTCACCCCCCAGCCAATCCGGACCTCTTGATCCGCTCAGCACCGGGCGAGTCTACCTGCTCAATTGGTTGCCTAGCAACGTGTCTCCTGAAACGTCTCCGCTGCACACATCCATGCAAGAACCAGTGACCGGGTTCTCACTGTCAAAGTTATTTTTGTTTTAACTGCTTTACAAAATCATTTTAAAGAATTACTGGAAAAAATATTCATGTTGTGTTTTGAAATTATTCCAAAATAAACAGAAAAAAACTACTTGGAAAAACCTAGGAGGCTGTGTGGTCCAGTGGTTGAAGTTCAGGGCTTGTAACCAGAAGGTCACCGGTTCAAATTCTACCCCTGCCACTGACTTACTGTGTGACCCTGAACAAATCACTTTTGCTCTGTCCTGCGGATGAGATATTAAATCAATGTCCTACTGTAAGTGACTCTGCATATAATGCACAGTTCACAGCCTACCTCTGTAAAGCGCTTTGTGATGGTGGTGCACTATGAAAGGTGCTATATAAAGATATTATTATTATTATTATTGCGCGCAATAATTAAATGTAGGAAAGGCTGTGTTGCACTGTAATTGTTCTCAGGATGTGTTGCATGTACCCTTCATGCATTCTTATTAAAATACTGTGAGAAACTCTAAATAACCTGATTAATAAATATAACAAGGAGCTGAATTGAGTGTGGTGTTGTTGAAACATATATTTTAGATTAAATAAATGTTGCTTTATTTATTAATTTAAATAGGAGATTTACCCACTGAGCTTGAGCCTGAATGTACAAACAACACAATAAAGTACATGTGTGGTTCAAACTTAAAAATCGGCAGCATGCAGAGATCAAAGAATATTGTGAATTTGTTAATGTGGACTGAAGGAGAAGCATGGGCAGGAGCTTCTAAGCAATTCCCAAATGCAGTCTTTAAAACCATAGAAAGAAAGATTATGAAATTCCATCTTCATAGTATGGTGGAAATAATTCCACGTTTTCGGGAGTTGAAATGCAATGGATAATTTGCCCATATGTGTTCGAACCCTTGCAACAGCCAAATTAACAGCATCCTGAGAGTGTAAAGTATAGCCGATGCTTGTCCTTTCTACCAGAGCACTTGAATAAGGAGGTACCAAACCATTACAAAACTTTAAACACAAAACAATACCAATAAAAAAGCCTCTGGTTCATAGGTGAGAGCCTGCCTAATTGTATGTACATATGACAGTGATGTGTCAAAGGGGAACAGTCTGGAAAATAAATCTGCAACATGAATCATACAGTACACGCTTGCAAGCAAACTGATAAATATAAATCACCATAATCTAAAACAGGAAAAATAGTAGCAGTCACTAACTTTAGCTGTTAGACGGAAAAAGTAGCCTTGTTTTTAAATAGAAAACCTAATTTAGGTCCCAGTTTTAAAACCAATTTATCAATATCAATACTGTGACAGAATAGAGGGGAGAAAGGATAAAAATTGTAGTCCAAGGAGGGAGCTGCAGGACTACAAACCCCAGAATGCCACAGGAGGGAGCCACGATGGGGTTCACCTGGCTGCAGCCTGTAATCATCACCTGCCTGCAATTAGCAGACAGGTATTTAAAATAGAAGAAATGTTTTTTTTCTGGGCAGTCTGTGAAACGTGGCTGTCACAGTGAAGATTTAGCAAAAATGTACTTTGTTGTTTTGTTTGTAATTAAATTTATTTTGTATTCCAAAACTGGTAAACAGCTTAGCTGTTTGTTAGTTTAGGTTTGTGAAAAGTTTAGTTAGCGCTCCTGTGTGAGTTTGGTTTTTGTTTCTGTTTTATTTCCTTTTGTTATTGTAAATAATAAAAGTGCGCATACGTGTTAAAAATATTCAAATCTTGTGTCTGGGTCTTGTTTTTAAAAGGGCAAACGAACTCGAGTGAGTAACATCTTTCACATATGGTGGCAGCGGTACCGAGCCCTACAGACCCAGCGCAATTTTTATATATATTTTTTTAAATGGAAATTGAAGACCTAATAAAGAAGTTGAAGCCAACCAGGAACAGAGACGAGTGGGGATTGCAATAGCCATAGACAGAGTTAAACATCCCAAAGTACAATAGGTGGCTAAAAACTGTCCCCTTTATAAAACTGGAATTCCGTCTATGGCTATTGCATGGTTATAAATAATCTATAATGCTTTATTAACACTCTATAACATAGTTATTAAACATATATTATATATTTATAAAACATTAATAAGCAGCACCTTAATATAAAGTGTTACCTAATAGGTTAAGGAAATGGACACTGTAGGCTATAAACAGGGGTCACAGATTGCTGTACTGTGCAAGTTATTTGCTATGCAGATGTGCACGCTCCAGTAATAATATTATGTGTGTGTATGCAGTAGGCCCGATTTAAAAAAAAAAAAAAAAAAAAATCCCAGTGAAAAGATTTCACAGAGTCACGTTTACACAGAATTCTGCATTTGGAGACAATTAAAAAAAATAATAACTTCAGTGCGTTTCTAAAACTCAGATGTACAAGACTAGCAGCCCCCTTTTTATCAATAGCAACCCAATTTCGTTTAAGAAAACTCGATATCCCATAAGGCTCTGCGCTGGTCACGCTGAGGTCACAAACGCATTAGCTGCTGTTTACAGTTAAACAGAGATCATGAGAAAAAAAATTTTAAAAAAAGTTTAATCAAACTTTAGGTAGTAAAATGCTGCCGATGCAAATAATGTAGTGCCACATAGTAGTACAACTGTTGAAACTGAAATTGACAGCACGGAGGCAAATGCGAATGCAACTTATTTCAATTATACAAGCAGTATAATGAAACAAATACGGTGCTGTGGTTTCCAGAACTCATAGCAGTTGTTTTTAGTTGTTTTAAGTTTTAAGTTTCTCTTTCTCCTCTCTTGCTCCCGTTCCTCCTCTCGAACACCCACCTTGATTAGCAACAATTAATCATTTAATTAACTCGGGAGATGGTCACCTTCTGCACGGGGTTCTGTTAGGATGGGGCTTCCTCATCCATGCTGCCAAACACTTCGGATTTTAAATCAATACAAACCATAACAAAACAATAACAAAGCAAAGTACTCGTTTTAACTAACACAAAACTATACATTGTAAATCATAATACATCGTGTTTTTACATAAACACAAAATGCAAACACCCGTTCAAAATAAACAAATACGCTTTATTTACATGCAAGGCTTTGCCCTGCCCCCTTTAAATATCTGCCCTGCCACAGGTGCTTTAAAAGAAAATAATAAGCTGCACGAGCGCATCGAGAGCCGTAGTTGTATGTATTAGTGCAGCTGTATTTTGTTTTACTATATATTATTTCCATGCATTTTTTTCTTTATATTAATATAATTAAGGTCAAGGATGAGAAATTTGGTAGAATTTTGTGTTTTTGAGTGTGAGTTAAGTGCACCGTACCCCCGCTTTGTAGTTTTCCACATACTTAATGAAAATATGACATTTCAAAATGTAACATGAAATACTGTACTACTATTATGGCTTCTGGTAGAGTTTTGTGATATCATTGTGTAGTTTATTTTATTACATGATGTTAAATAAAATATCCAAATTATGTTAATATAGATTTTTTTGTCTCAATCCTAACATTCATGATTTCCATTATATGAGAGTAGATGTTAAAACTTCATGCTGATTTGAACTTGGCCCTCGCCAAGATAAGCACCAACTAAGACGTAGCTTCACAGTAAACTAATGTGATCCATATGTGTCTCCATCCATTTGCGCTTCCTTCCATATGATGATGTAGATATCCTTCTGTCTGGTGTTGATGGCTGAAGTGTAATGCTGGCTCCAGGGATCAGCTTATTGCCTCCCTAGCGCATCAGCACACACACGGCTGCGATGCTGGCTCCGGGATCAACCATAGTGCGGTCTCCCCAGCGCATCAGCATGACAACCGTCTGGATTAAGCTAAGTAGGGTACATCTCTGGGGTCTTCAAGTGGGCACCTTCCATCCTCGGTGTTTCGTCGACTAGCCCACGACACCTCAAGAGGGCTCGACGGTGATTCTGGCGTCCCAGCATCACCCCCCTCCATCCCCCACTCAACTCAGCCTAGCTTACTTACCTGTACATCAGCGTTTCTTTCTTTCTATTGTGCTTGAGATCCCCAGCCAGAATCTTTCCGTCTCAACCACAGCCAGTTGCTGCTCCTCTCTGCTGCTTCAGATAAGTTCTTCACTGTGCGACGCAACTCTTGGCCATTGAATCCGACATCTCTGAGAAACCGGGTTGTAGAGTGTGCCACAAATCCTCGACAACCCACTTCCACTGGGTAAACCCAGACTCTTCATCCTCGCTGTTCCGCTTCAGTGGCTAGTTGAGCATACCGCAGTTTCTTCCTCTCATACGCCTCATCTACAGCATCCTCTCATGGCACTGTTAACTCTACCAGGTGAACAAGGCGTGCTGATCCAGACCACAAGACAATATCTGGTCGAAGGTTAGTGGTGGCAATCTCAGGTGGAAAAATAAGCCGTTGACCAACATCTGCCAGCATTTTCCAGTCTCTAGCAGCTTCCAGTTGTCCTGGGCGAGGATTGGTTTTAACACCTTTTCTTGGTGGTTGCTCTCCTGGGCGGAGGAATGTTATCTTTTGTGTGTAATGTTTTGATGGAACAGGTGGCAACTTATTGGTCGTGTTACACTTGTCTTCCAATGCTAAGGCCAAACATCTAGGTGATGCAAAACTTGACCATAGCTGCAGCTAAATAAATCTTAATAATCTACTTTGGATTGTGTGTTTAAATATAAATGTAAAGTTATGTTTCAACACCTTACCTACATTGCATATCTCTGGTACAACCACATCAAAAAGCTCTCCTGTAGATATAAATGTATTTCAAATTAAAACTTCATTTTTGTGCAGTTCAAATTCTGCTTTGAAATGGGTATGTAGTGCACTGTACTGTACTGTAGTAAAAAGTGAATTAAATGACGATACGTTTTGTTTGATTCTCTCCTCTGGATCTCTCTCTGCATTCGGCGTAAACTGTTGCTGTTTCTTTCTTTAGTCGAATACTTAAGTTTCACATCTAAACCGTCACTTTAACTAAAATCATTCAGATTAAAACAAGACTGGCAGTCCAATCCGTTAACATCGTTAAAAGGTTGTGTCAGTGGGTATTAAGTAACAGTTTTATTTTATAACATAATGCTACTGTATTGCACACCCCCAAAGTATGAAGCAACAGTAAACAAGGATATGCAAAACGTTACAAAATGAACAAGCAGAAGAACGAATCTGCATTTAAAAACTGAAATGCATCCAGCACTGTTAATATAATAATAAAAACACTAAAAAGACCACATCCTGTCTGACACGCATTGTATTATTATTCATAAATCGCCGTTTACAAAAGAACCGGCAATTATTGGAAGTTTTACGGTGACAGAAAAATAAAATACTACAGGAAAAGTAAAGGCATATAAAAACATCGAACAAACAGAAGTTAAACAATTGGAAAGGCAAGTTTAAAAAAAAAATTGTTTTGAGACGGCTTTTAAAAATATTCAAAGGCTCAGATTCCCTGATCACTTTTGGAAGAGCATGGAAAATGTGAGGCGACTTTTCATTGGATCGTTTAATACACGTAATCTTTTCTTTAAATTCATTGGCTCTTATTTCATTTCTCTATTGGCCAAATTTGCAGGTATACGTAACGTGTGCATCTGCCATTTTAGATACAACATGATTCCAAACCAGTGGGACGAAACTGGTGCCATTTTAGATACAAAATAATACATTTCATAGTAAAACATAGCACAGTAAGAGCCAACATGGTGAACACTGGTATCCAGTTTCATAACCGCCTCTTCTCATCGTGATGCAACCATGCTTCGACAGGGAGGTCAGCCAATCAGTTTCACAAGCTGGGTTCAGAGAGTTTCTGCAGCCAATAATATGCGACGATTCCAGCCAGGCACACCCACTACTGTTGACGCTTTTATTTCGTTCCAGGAAATTGAAACGTTGTTTTGTTTCTGCAGGGGAGAGAGAGATGGCTGCAGACAGTGCTGACAGTACAACAGTGTATTACCTGCTGTTTAAAGTATTTAGGTTGGGTAAAACTGTTTCCTAATGAGTTATGTTTTTTTGTTGTTCGTTTATTACCTGCATTGAGTTCTGAAACAAAGAGTCTCTTTTCTGTTTTATTTAAGAACTCAGACAGACTGGAGCGCGAAAGTTACTCCTTGGAAAAGTAAAACGAGTCTGCTGTTTGTTTTCTTTCAT
Organism: Acipenser oxyrinchus oxyrinchus; assembly: GCA_030684275.1. Taxonomy (NCBI): domain Eukaryota; kingdom Metazoa; phylum Chordata; class Actinopteri; order Acipenseriformes; family Acipenseridae; genus Acipenser; species Acipenser oxyrinchus. The sequence continues at coordinate 4,420,713 of CM060294.1, forward strand.
TATCGGACCGGAAGTGCTGATTTTATATGAATGGGAATTCTTAGTAAAAAAAAATACTAAATTAAAATCAAACAGGATTCCGCTACTCGAGTCTCAAGCTAACAGTCAGTGAAGATGGACGTCAGTGTCTCCGTGTCGCTCTTTCAAGACGAGCTCGCCTCTACCATCGAGCACGCAGTGAAAGCGGCTGTAGACACCGTCTTGTGCGAAATTACAAAAGTTGTCGGCGGCAAATTCACTGAATTCCGAATGGAAATGGCTGGAAAGGAGAAAGAGAATGAAAGTCTGAAGCTGAGATTGGAAATATCAGAGAGCGAGTTGAAAGCAGTGCGGGAATGCATGAACGCTGCAGATGCAGACATTAAACAACCTCTCAGAAACATGAACCCCGACTGCAATGAACAAGACTTTCAGAGGAACGAGAACCAGGGATTATTTCAAGGTACGATTTACCTTTTCTGATGGTATTGCTTGGTCATTTTAACTGTTTAAATACATTTTTATCAATTTTATGGGTTCGAATTTCTCTTCAGCCACTTTTGATTGTTTTTCGACCTGAAAAAAAACAGGGGTCACAAATGGAGATTAGATAAAGGGGCATTCAGAACAGAAAATAGGAGGCACTTTTTTTACACAGAGAATTGTGAGGGTCTGGAACCAACTCCCCAGTAATGTTGTTGAAGCTGACACCTTGGGATCCTTCAAGAAGCTGCTTGATGAGATTCTGAGATCAATAAGCTACTAACAACCAAACGAGCAAGATGGGCTGAATGGCCTCCTCTCGTTTGTAAACTTTCTTATGTTCTTATGCTTATTATGAGTGCTGGTAATAACTCAACTCTACTGTCCTAATATTACACCAGTCTAATTAATTATCCAGACTATAAGGCCCTGTCCACACTACATAACTGATTTCGAGAACCATACTAATGTTTTAATTAATCCAGCTCAAAGCTTCCACACTGAAGTACTGTTTTAGTTGGGCTTAATCTGTCCACACACTATTAAAACAGTTTGGTTACAGTTCCTAGCAGCGCAATGAACAATACGATAGTATCCCACCATGCACTGTATTTTATTTAAAAATAATGTGTTATGCCCCATATTAACAGAAGTCCATATTGCGTAAATGAAATATTACAAGTATTTTGGAAAAAGTAAATGCCAACACACAAGTAGGGCTTGAAGTTTTCAGGATTTATTTTTAATCAAATTGAGCTGATTCTGTTTTATAATTAAACTCAGAAAAAGCTGTTAATTGCAAAACAATCTTTGTTTTTACCTTCATATCTTGCCTGAGCCTAATTATGGTCCTCTTAATTTTATTTCAAACAGAGCTGACAAATTACGTAATTTGTGCATCCCCGATCCTACTTTTAACTCGCATTTCATTTTTGCAGTCGTCTAATTTAACATTGTGCTTTTGTTATTTTCCCCACTAGTTTAACAGAGGTGTCTTGACAGGTGTTTTTTTGAAGCATAATAATGAATACCTAGTGCGGAGTGCACACTGATAGCAAGTCCTTCAGGCGCCTGCTCTGAGTATTTCACCAAACTTACCACAAAGCATTTTGGGATATTGGAGGATACACAAATAACTGTAGTTTACAGCGTCCACACTTCTGATAAACCGCACTACCTGATGCGATCTAATTAGAACCGGACTCGAGACTACCTCCTGAGGTGGGCTCAAGTCCGGTTCTAGAGTACAGTATTAAACGCTGCGTAGTGTAGACGCAAACTGTATTTAGCACTTTTAAAATCATTTTAATGGCAACTAATATGGTTTCAAGGCATAGTGGGGACAGGGCCTAAGATTCAAATGGGTATTCTGCAAGCTACAAGAAAGTACTCGTCTATATCTGTAAACCTTGACCAGTCTAATGAAGAGACGTTAGGCTGTCATTCTGGAGAAGTGATATCTTGTATGGAGAAAACTGTGGCTAGTAAATAATAATAATAATAATAATAATAATAAAACAACATATTGCAGAGGGTTAGGATAATGATTTGTGACCTTTGATATCCATATACAGCAGCAAATTTAAAATGTTTGCCTGCAAATATATTTTTAGATAAATGATAGATTCCCTTTCATTTCGAAGACGACCACCAATGACATTACGTATGGGATATGCCTGCCCATTGGGTAGGTATCGCTGAGCTCTCTATACCAGAGCTGCCGATAGGCCCCTTCCTGGGATGATGCACTCGGTCCCGTCCACTGCGGGGATAAAACTCTCATCCAAAGGAAGCCAATTCTCTTTTTCCTTCTCAAGATGGTACGGTAAGACCTCTGTGTTGAGCTCAGTGTGTTGATAGAAAAGAGCTTCTCGAGTCGAGTCGATTGTATTTCCCTTGCATTCGTGCTGAAAGCTAGCGCGCCGTTTTCCCGAAATCAACAACTTTGAAAAAGAGAGAGCTTTTCTGTCTTTCAGCGGCCTCCTCGCTTGCGTGGTAGGCCGATCTTTGTATCTGTCTGTCGTGTGTGAGTGACTGCCTGTGCAGTCACCTGCGAGTGGTTGTCTATTTCTTTTTGTACACAGTTCCTTCATGGGGCTAGGCCTTGCCGTATCCCTGCTGTTGAGTGACTCTTCCAGACGCGCTCTCCTCCACGGGGCTAGGCCTTGCCGCATCCCCGCTGTCGAGTAGACCTCGCCGGCTGCGTAGGCCCGCCCACCTCGGTGAGTCGGGCCTTGTAAACAAACAGTGTGCTCTTCCCTATACTGTCTTTGTACCGTGGTTTTGCCGTTTGCTTCAACTCGCCCACCGCGGCTTCGGCCCTTGTGTCCCCCTGCTGCACATAGTGCACGGCACTCGGTGCGCACAACGCTTGGTACGCACGGTGCACATGGTGCTTGGCCACTGCCACAGAACGAGCGCAAGAGCGCACGGTGCTGTACGGTACTCGGTGCATGTAGTGCCAGGGTACTCGGTGTACACAGGGATCGACGCAGGTGGTGCACAAGGTGCTTGGTGCCACCGCTACACTAGTGCACGGGCATATGGTGCTACATGGTACGCGGTGCACGAGGTGCCCACGGTACTCGGTGCTCACGGTCTTCGGTGTGCACGGTGTTCGGTACCCTCTGCTACAGCGCTAGTGGGTGAGCGCATGGCGTTCGCACTTTTAATCCGTGCTTGATCGCAGTGAAAGCGGTGTTCAGTGCACAGCCCATGCACAACACCAGGCCCATGCTCAGGCAAGTCGGGGTTCCACCCCTGCACGGCCTGCAGTGCGAATATCCCGCAAGAGGATAAACATACCCTCTGTGCACGATGCGTGGGCGTCCAACATACCACCTTGGCCCTCAAGAGGGACGTGGCCTGCAGCATCTGTGCGGCTTTTCAGCCCCCGGTGAAGGAAGCTAGGTTGGAGATGGCCATGAAGGTGAGCTCCATGTCCTGAATGGCCGGACCGTCGGCGGCTCTTGGAGCCCCAGAGCTCGTCCTCCATGACCTGTCCCAGGACCCCCTGCTAGGCATCCCCGATGATCAGGCCTCCCGTCGTCGCTCGTCATCTCCGCAGGCGAGAAGGGTGAAGCATTCCAGGCAGGCGAGGGACATTATGGACCTCAAAGCCCAGATGGCCCAGGTCCTGGAGCTCTTGGCCAAACAGGCACCTGCTAAACCCGGCCGCAGTCCAGGCTCCATTGCAGACATATGGACAGTGTACTGCATGAGGCCACGGAGCTACGTCTCCTGTTCAGCACACTGCTGCAGATCTCCCATCTCCAAGGGCAAGCTCTTGGCCAGAGCCTGGCTAGCTTGACTGTGGCTCGTAGACAGCTGTGGCTGTCACAAGCCAGAGTTCCTGATGCGGATTAGGCCGCTCCGCTAGACGCGCCTATATCCCCAGGAGATACCTTTGGGCCAGCCGTGGAGGAGATCTTCCAGAGATCCCACCGGGAACGTGAGGCGTCCTGGCAGGTGGCCGCGTTGCTCCCTCCCCTCGCTTCCGCGTGGGGCAGGTCGAGCCGCTGGCGAGCGAGCTCCTCAGACCCAGACTGTCACCAGGACCGTTCCATTCCCCACAGCTCCACTGGATGACCCAAGGCATCGCCTACAGGGCACACCAGCAGCAAACAACCAGGCAGGCAGAGGGGAATGCAGGACGTGGCCAGCCCATACACCAGCATTAAAGGAGGCGTTTCCATGGCCAGCGCCCTAAACAGCCACCCCTAGCTGCCCCGTCTCAGCGTCAGCATCCCGAGCAGGGCCCCTGAAGGCTGGTGGCTTCGGACCCCATTTTCTGCACAACAACTGCAGTACTGGCGAGCTTGCACCTCGGACGCTGGGTGCTCGCCACTGTGCAAAACAGTTACGTGCTTCAGTTCCGCTTGGGATCTCCTCCCTTTCAAGGTGTCATGAATACTTTTGTGACAGACCCTCTCCAGGCCTCGGTACTTCAGAAGGACTTGGCCACCTTGCTGTGCAAGCGAGCCATTCGTCTCGTAGACCCCACCTCCCACGGAGATGGGTACTACTCGAGGTATTTTCTGGTACCCAAAAAAGATGGCGGCTTTCGCCCCATCCTAGACCTGAGGCTCATCAATGGCTCCTTAAAAGAAAGGAGGTTCCAGATGCTGACGCACCGTCGCTTTCTCCAGTCCGTCCGGCCAGGCGACTGGTTCACCACCGTGGATGTACGGGACGCGTACTTTCACGTTCCCATCCGTCCAGAGCACAGTAAGTATTTCCACTATCTCCGCGTTTATGAGTTTGCTGTGCTGCCATTCAGCCTCTCCCTAGCTCCTCATACGTTTTAAAATTGTGTGGGCACTATCCTGGTTACAAAAACACAGATTCAGATTCATGATTCAATAATGCAGTCTCTTTGTCAGGACTTGTCTCTAAACAGGTCCTCACCCTCGCACAGCCACACAGGCTTGTTTACTCAGGACTTTTATACCGACCTTCTCACAGTAAATTACACACAGCTGTCTCAGGTTAGCTGAGTACTCAAACTATCAGGTCTTTACCTGTTAAGGTAAAAAGGGTAGGACTGCATATTTTCCCCTACATTTTTATTACAGCATTTAAGTCGTGGTGTACAGACCTTGGGTTATGCAGGGCCCAATATACTTCTGAAATTAAAGGGAGGGTTTGTGGAAATTCAATTAAGATTCCAGGACCAAAGCAACAATAGTTATTTTTTAAGTTATTTTATTTATTTATTTATTTTTTATGTAACATGTCATCATATTATCTAGCTGTAAATTCATGTTTAATTTATTTTTATTTCTGAAGATCTATCATACCGTTCAATGCATACCAGTTTTATTCTTTAACAAATGGCTGTATTTAAATATTGAATGAAATGTGTTTTTAGCAAAAAATAAATGTCATTTAAAAAACAAAAATGTTTGTTCTAATGTATACTGAGAATCAAAAGAACTGTATCACTTCTATTTGAGCATCAAAAGAAGCGTATCACTTATATTTGAGCATCAAAAGAAACTTATCACTTTTATATTTGGGTAAAATGCACTAGATATGATCGAAAAATGACAAACTCTGTTTTAGAGCAGGTGACTTTTTATTGTGCTGATTAACAATTGACATCACGAAGATGCTGCAAAATGATCTGCCGTGATACCTTGTAACAATTGTAAGTCGCCCTGGATAAGGGTGGCTGCTAAGAAATAAGTAATAATAATATCCAGTGTCCAATCAACTGTCTCACTAATTAGGTGATTAAGTGCATATGCTTCAGTCATAGTCACTCAAGCGTGTCATGGTCAAGGATGAATGATCAATTGATTAAAAAGAAACCAAAAACATTTCGTCAATGTCTCATTTATATACTTTATTTATTTATTTATTTATTTATTTTAAATAAATGTGTTATAATGGTGATAAGTTTCTTTTGATGCTCGGTATGTATTTGTGTATGGTTGGTTAAAACCACTCCTTGACAAACACCTACTCTGGATCAAAAATGTCGTTCCTATCATACTGTAACTGTAAGCAAGTACTTAAGTGTTTTTTAGCTCCCTTAAATTAAAAGTTTCCGTGGTAAATTTACACAGTGATTTTGCAGTTTTCCACTAGTTATCCTGTGCATTTACCGTGTTTTAATATGCTGTACCATACCTCACTGCTTCAATATGCAGCATTAAGTTTGCAATGCATTTCTCTATGGTAAACGTTTATAAGAGCTGCACTAACTGTTGTTGTTATTAGGGTTTAGTAGGAACCTGGCTAGTATAAATTTGAATACTTTTCTTTCACGCAGATCCAAGAGAGAGCTATGCTATGCATAAATCTAAAGCATATGAAGGGCCAAGGATAGAAGCAGTTTACACACAAGAGGAGTCCTTTGACCAGGAGTGGTGTAGAAGTCTAAAGAAGGTTACAGAGCTGACATTTGTTAAAGATGAAGAGGTCCCTCGACTGGAATGTGTTCCTATTAAAGAGGAATTCTTAGAACAGGAATGTGTTCCCATCGCAGAGGAAGTTCCTACTGAAAATAATGTCTGTACACTTGAGGAGAACAACCAGCTGGGATCCAGCCTATGTGATGATTGTCCACCTGAATGTGAACTGGGATTTGGAGGTAATCGTACAAAACAAACAACATTGAGCTGACTATTAGTCTTCCAGAAATCAGTTACTAAATTGTAGAAGTGTGCTGAAGATTAACATTTTTGGTCATTCCAGCACAATTTAACCTAACTACTATGTCAATGGTCTGCAAGTTGCAACATAACTGCCCTTTGCTACTGTGGCAACTGCTAGATGTGCACCCACTATTATCTTCTCATCAAAGGGTGATGCCAAATCCAGTTGGCTTGCTAAGTGTCATCAGAAGAAACATTTCCATACAGCACTTGCATATAAACCTGATCTTATACTTTTATTCCTCAAAGTGATATTAAGAGGGGTGGAAATCAGTGACTGGTAAATGTGAGTGATATTAACCGGAGTGTGTTTAAAGTGATATCCCCAAGCATTTGTCCTTATTGACACCTATTATGTTATGCCTGGCAAATTTCAATGTGACGTTAATGAAAGGAGGCTGGTATTAACAGGAGTGATATTAAGTGGGTTTGACTGTATTCTCATCAGAGTTCACTCTATTGTGTTCATGGTTATGAGGGGAAGCCCTGCAGAAGAGCCAGAGTGTTAGCTTGCTGTACAATAACCTTGGTCTCTTCTCTCTTTTTCCTCCAGCTGCAAAAGGAAATTACACAAGAGGGACTCTATTTCCCTGTGCTGATTGTGGGAAGAGTTTCAGTCGTTTCTCACAGCTTAAAATCCACCAGCGCGTTCACACAGGAGATAAACCTTATCACTGCAATGAGTGTGGGCGGTGTTTCACACAGTTACAAAATCTTAAGAGACACCAGCGCAGTCACACAGGAGAGAAGCCTTATCACTGCACTGTGTGTGGGAGGAGTTTCACAGTGTTACAAAATCTTAAAAGACACCAGCGTGTTCACACAGGAGAGAAACCTTATCACTGCAGTGAGTGTGGGAGCAGTTTTACAGTGTTACAAAATCTTAAAAGACACCAGCGCAGTCACACAGGAGAGAAGCCTTATCACTGTGCTACATGTGACAAGAGTTTCGCACATTTAATTTCCTTGAAAACCCACCAGCAGACTCACAAAAAATAAATCTTATCAATGTAGTGAATGTCTGAAGAGTTTCAGCCACTTATCAAACCTTAGAAGACACCATAAAATTCACACAAGAGTGAAGCCCTACCCTTCACTGAATGTAGGAAGAAGTTCAGCCCTAACCACTACTCTGGGCAGCGGTGTGGAGTAGTGGTTAGGGCTCTGGACTCTTGACCGGAAGGTCAGTCCCAGGTGGGGGACACTGCTGCTGTACCCTTGCTCCAGTAAAAACCCAACTGTATAAATGGGTAATTGTATGTAAAACTAATGTGTAAAAAATAATGTGATATCTTGTAACAGTTGTAAGTATCCCTGGATAAGGGCGACTGCTGAGAAATAAATAATAATAATAATAATACAGTACACGCTTGCAAGGAAACTGATAAATATAAATCACCATAATCTAAAACAGGAAAAATAGTAGCAATCACTAACTTTAGTTGCTAGACAGGGAAAAGCAGCTTTGTTTCTATAAAGAAAACCTGTCTTAGGTCCCAATTTTAAAACCAATTTATCAATATGGTAATTAAAAGCAAGATGCTCATCAATCCATATACCTAGATATTTCTAAAAAAAAGAAACTCTCCATGTAATGTAACAATAACCCAAGTCAGATTGCTAATTTTCCTCCTATTAGAATGTAACAGCATTGTTTTTGTCTTGGAAAAGTCTGCTGTACAATATTCAATGCATTCTGCAAACCCCCCTGCACTGCCTGTGCTGAGTATCCTGCCGTATACAAAACATATACATGTACATTAGTATTACCCATGTCAGATCTCAGGTCATTTACATAGAGGATAAAAAGGATTGGTCCAAGGACTGAACCCCTGAGGTACCCCCTTACAAACGTGGAACTAATCCCATCAGATCATATTGCTTGTGTTTGATCTGTTAGCTAATCCAATCCACAGCCCTCTCACTAAATCCTAAACCTAATGTTTTACACAGAATTGTATGATGAACAGAATCAAAGTAATCTAGCAATAAAGCACCTATACATTTACCAGTATCCATAGCATGTGATATATCATTAAACACCTTGAGAACTGCAGTCTAACTGCAGTGTTTCGAATGGAATCGAGGCTGATGAGCTACTATGATATTATTCTGTTCTAAGAATCTCTTTAGCTGTTGTTTAGTAAACTCTCAAATACTATGGCAATAACGAAGTACAGATATAGGTGTGTAATTGTTGGAGTTTGAACGGTCACCTTTAAAATAGGGACAACATGTGCAGATTTCCAAATTGATGGAATTGTATTTGAAATTAGAGATTTATACAGATCAGCTCATGGTTGTGCAATAATCCATGCTGCTACCTTTAAAAATATGGCTCCAGTCCATCTGGGCCAGCTCATTTTTTTCTGATCTAGACACAGTAATAGTTTAATTACCTTGTATGCTTTAATAGTACGAAAATAAATGCTGTAAGCTTTTGATGTCTACTCAGCTAAATTAGAATCAATGTCTGATTTGATCCTTGGTTTTAATGAAACTGGACGGCATCTGTATAATAGATCCATCAAATGCCAAACCAGCCTGTGGCAAAGGGGTTAATAGTGTGCAGGTGCAGGTGATTAAAGAACAGACAGACAATTGTAATCCAGGTGCAAAGGTTTGTTTTATTTGTTTTTGTCCAGTGCCTGACGGCAAAACAAACAGTAAACAATAATGAAGGTAACTAATACAGCAGCGTGTATTACTTAATTTATAATCCCTGGGTTTGCCTCGCAAATAATAGTCCTGGTTTTATTATACACCCACACGAAACACATGCACAAGTCCGTTAGTCCGTTAATTAGTGCTAGTGGTGCAAATACAGTTATAGTGATATGAGTGCAGTGCTGTTCCGGGTTTGTTATGGCCTCTGGCGACAGCTCCGGAACGTGTTAGCTGTCTAGTGAATACAAACAAACAAATAGACTGAACAAGAGAAACACTCGTAGCAGCTGGTTTTGCTGTGATAACTGAGCTCAGTATTGTCTGATGATAAAACGTGAAAAACATTCTCTAGCATCCAGCAATACATTTAAAACAAAGCCGAGCGAGGAATATCTTAACTGTTAACATGCCACTGGAACTGGTTCTGCCATTTGGTGCTATTGTGTTTGTTCTTAATAAATGCTCAGTTAGTAAATATTCTATATTTTATGTTGAAACACCTGTCCAATTTTGTGGGTTTACTATTACAAAAACAGTAATTTGAAAAAGATTGAACACTAAATGAGGTTTACCAGAGCTTCTTAGCAAATAAAGAAATAAATAAAACCGCCTCGTTAAGCTCGCCAGTTCTTACCGGAAATGTTGCCTTCCAGTAATTAAGCTACAGTATTAATTTAGCAAATGTTTAACACTTACTATATATGTTAATTTGTTTGAATTTTGGGGCAAATTTAAAAACCTATCCTAACTAAAGCGACTTCTTAATTGTGTCTGAATGATTATGAGCATCATAAAATCCGGAATGGCTCAAATTGCTATGAAATGGGGGTCTTATTTCAATCCTTGAAATGTTAATTTTACAGATACGGCTGACAGATGACAAGAGACTTCAGACTACATTTTTCAGTTTTCGCTTTCTGAATGGTGGCTGCAGTCTGCCGCAAAACACTGCATCATGCTGTTTACTAGTTATACTTTGACTTCTATTAAAACACGGCCTCTTACTATACCATTTTACAGATGTTTTAAAACGCACTGATTAGTTTTACTACAGACGCGCCTGTTTGGAACCACCTAGCAACAATCACCTCGAATGTGACGTCACACTAAAGAAACGTAAACAATGACCCAAACACTCGCAGCAGCTTTGGAATACAAAGCTCATTCCGCACTATAAAGCAGAGGGACGAAACTGGTACCATTTCGGTCCATAGAAGGACATTGCATTGTAAAGCACAGCACAGTAAGAGCCAACATGGTGAACACTGGTATCCAGTTTCACAACCGCCTCTTATCATCGTGATGCAACCATGCTTCGATAGGGAGGTCAGCCAATCAGTTTCACAAGCTGGGTTCAGAGAGTTTCTGCAGCCAATAATATGCGACGATTCCAAACAGACACGCCCACTACTGATGACGCTTTTATTTCGTTCCAGGAAATTGAAACGTTTGCTTTGTTTCTGCTGGGGAGGTAGAGATGGCTGCAGACAGTGCTGACAGTACAACAGTGTATGACCTGCAGTTGGGTAAAACTGTTTCCTAATGATTCATGGGTTTTTTTTGTTCGTTTATTACCTGCATTGAGTTCTGAAACAAAGAGTCCCTTTTTCTGTTTTATTTAAGAACTCAGACAGACTGGAGCGCGAAAGTTACTCCTTGGAAAAGTAAAACGAGTCTGCTGTTTGTTTTCTTTCATTATCGCACCGGAAGTGCTGATTTTATATGAATGGGAATTCTTAAACAAATAAAACATTAAAATCAAACAGAATTCTGCTACTCGAGTCTCAAGCTAACAGTCAGTGAAGATGGACGTCAGTGTCTCCGTGTCGCTCTTTCAAGACGAGCTCGCCTCTACCATCGAGCACGCAGTGAAAGCGGCTGTAGACACCGTCTTGTGCGAAATTACAAAAGTTGTCGGCGGCAAATTCACTGAATTGCGAATGGAAATGGCTGGAAAGGAGAAAGAGAATGAAAGTCTGAAGCTGAGATTGGAAATATCAGAGAGCGAGTTGAAAGCAGTGCGGGAATGCATGAACGCTGCAGATGCAGACATTAAACAACCTCTCAGAAACATGAACCCCGACTGCAATGAACAAGACTTTCAGAGGAACGAGAACCAGGGGTTATTTCAAGGTAAGATTGATATTTCTGATGATATTTCTTGGTCATTCCAACTCTTTAGATACATTTTTTTATCAATTTTATTGGTTCTTATTTCTCTAAAGACACTTTTTAAAAGTGCTTATTATGACTGTTGTTAATAACTCAACTCTACTGTCCTAATATTACACCAGTCTAATTAATTATCCAGACTGTAAGGCCCTGTCCACACTACATAACCGATTTCGAGAACCATACTAAAGATTGTTTTAATTAATCCATCTCAAAGCTTCCACACTGAAGTACTGTTTCATGTTTCGTTGTTCTTTAAGCGTCCACACAATATTAAAATACTTCAGTTACAGTTCCTAGCAGCGCAATGAACAATAATATATCCTGCCTTTTGGCGTTTAGCTCCGACACCTATCTGTGACTTTGAGTCGTGTTAGGCTATGCAAAACTGCAGGTAGCTGATTTTGCTGATGGGGAAATGAAAGAACTCGAAACTTACACAATACTGTATAGAAACTTAATATAAAAGCATACAAAAACAACTGAATTAGTAAGCACATTCACACACAATTTAAACATAATTAGTAAAAACAACTTAACTATAAAAGACATACACAATGTAAAACTTATAATTAATAACATAATTAATACCTCATGCAGAGAGCCACCACTACACCACCATGCACTGGACTAGGGCTCTACGCTCTCTTGCATGCTCACAGCCAGCGATTTCAAACCTGGCGAGACGTATAACCAGACACACTCTGTCAATGATAGAGCCACCAACTGGGAGACCAAGAGTCACAACACCTGCCCGAGATCGACAGATCATTTTGCAGCATCTTCGTGATGTCGGTTGTTAATCAGCACGATAAAAGTCACTGCACCTGCTCGAAGACAGAGTTTGTCATTTTTTGATCACATCTAGTGAATTATATCCAAATATTATTGTATATATAGTGGCTCTTAGCCAAGGACGGTTTACTTGGCGCCATGACCAGGTGCTGCGATGTTTGGCCTTAGCATTGGAAGACAAGCGTAACATGACCAATAAGTTGCCACCTGTTTCATCAAAACATTACACACAAAAGTCAACATTCCTCCGCCCAGGAGAGCAACCACCAAGAAAAGGTGTTAAAACCAATCCTCGCCCAGGACAACTGGAAGCTGCTAGGGACTGGAAAATGCTGGCAGATGTTGGTCAACGGCTTATTTTTCCACCTGAGATTGCCACCACTAACCTTCGACCAGATATTGTCTTGTGGTCTGGATCAGCACGCCTTGTTCACCTGGTAGAGTTAACAGTGCCATGGGAGGATCCTGTAGATGAGGCGTATGAGAGGAAGAAACTGCGGTATGCTCAACTAGCCACTGAAGTGGAACAGCGAGGATGGAGAGTCTGGGTTTACCCAGTGGAAGTGGGTTGTCGAGGATTTGTGGCACACTCTACAACCCGGTTTCTCAGAGATGTCGGATTCAATGGCCAAGAGTTGTGTCGCACAGTGAAGAACTTATCTGAAGCAGCAGAGAGGAGCAGCAACTGGCTGTGGTTGAGACAGAAAGATTCTGGCTGGGGATCTCAAGCACAATAGAAAGAAAGAAACGCTGATGTACAGGTAAGTAAGCTGGGCTGAGTTGAGTGGGGGACGGAGGTGGGTGATGCTGGGACGCCAGAATCGCCGTCGAGCCCTCTTGAGGTGTCGTGGGCTAGTCGACGAAACACCGAGGATGGAAGGTGCCCACTTGAAGACCCCAGAGATGTACCCTACTTAGCTCAATCCAGATGGTTGTCATGCTAATGCGCTGGGGAGACCGCACTGTGGTTGATCCCCGGAGCCAGCATCGCAGCCGTTGTGTGTGCTGATGCGCTAGGGAGGCAATAATCTGATCCCTGGAGCCAGCATTACACTTCAACCATCAACACCAGACAGAAGGATATCTACATCATCATATGGAAGGAAGCGCAAATGGATGGAGACACATATGGATCACATTAGAAGCTACGTATTAGTTGGTGCTTATCTTGGCGAGAGCCAAGTTCAAATCAGCATGAAGTTTTAACATCTACTCTCATGTAATGGAAATCATTTTATTTTCATTTATTTTCCCCCCCAATTTGGAATGTGCAATCATGTTTTTTCTGCTCACTGCAGCGAGTCCCCACACAACACAGACGTTCTGAATGCATGTGAGCGTCCTCCGATCTCACAAGCCTTAAGCCAGAATCGCTTTAACGCTGAGCAATTAGAGCAGAGGTGGGCGGGCTACCGATCTCAGAGATCATCTCTGCTTTTTATCATCTGAATGTGCTCTGTTTCTGGCCAGTAGGGTTCACTGTTGCGCGATGAGGAGAAGCAATCACTGCCGGTTTCCCATCCCTCACCCCGGGAGTGTCGGAGCCAATGTGACGCCCCCTTCAGATTCCCCAGCAAAGTTCGGCCTCTTTGCACAGCCCAGACGCGAACTGGCGCCGTCCAAGCTGTGTGCCTCATCCTCCGCTCCCCGCGGCAGCGCTTTAACTGGATGAGCCACTAGGCGGCTGTGTGGTCCAGTGGTTAAAGAAAAGGGCTTTTAACCAGGAGGTCCCCGGTTCAAATCCCACCTCAGCCACTGACTCATTGTGTGACCCTGAGCAAGTCACTTAACCTCCTTGTGCTCCGTCTTTCGGGTGAGACGTAGTTGTAAGTGACTCTGCAGCTGATGCATAATAATAATAATAATAATAATAATAATAATAATAATAATAATAATGTATTTGTCAAACACTACATATTGTGCCTTTGGTTTGATGCTTCTAAGAAAAAGCAAAGAAACAAAATGAAACCGAACTCCTTCTGGGAGAGCTAACTAAACTATACAGATTCCTTTTCTAACTGTCAGTTGGCTAATCTTCTTAGTGACAAAATCCAAACATTCACAATAGTAAAGTTACAGAAACACAGCTTCAAGTTGATTCAGTAATACAGTCTCTTTGTCAGGACTCGGCTCTAAACAGGTCCTCACCCTCGCACAGCCACACAGGCTTGTTTACTCAGGACTTTTATACCCACCTTCTCACAGTAAATTACACACATCTGTCTCAGGTTAGCTGAGTACTTAAACTATCAACTCTTTACCTGTTAATGCATTCTGTGAAATTACGTATTACAGACTGCATTTTTTCCCTACCATTTTATGACAGTATTTAAGCCATGGTATACAGACCTTGAGTTATGCAGGACCCATTCTGAAATTAAGGGAGGGTTCATTGGAAATTCAATGAAGATTACAAGACTTTGTTTAAAAATGTGACGTGTTATCATGTTATCTAGGTGTAAAGTAAATTCATGTTTAATATATTTTTTATCTTCAGAAGATCTATCATACCATTCAATGCATAACGTTTTCATTGTATTTGAATATTTAATGAAATGTTTTTAGCAAAAAAATAAATAATTAAAAAAAAAATTGTTAGTTCTAACGTATATTTGTGTGTGGTTGAAATTACTCTTTGACAAACACTTACTCTGGTTCAAAAGCGTAGTTCCTATCATATTGTAACTGTAAACAAGTACTTAAGTGTTTTTGGCTCTTAAACTGAACGTTAACACGATAAATTTACACAGTGATTTTGCAGTTTTCCACTAGTTATCCTGTGCATTTACCATGTTTTAATATGCTGTACCATACCTCACTGCTTCAATATGCAGCATTAAGTTTGCAATGCATTTCTCTATGGTAACATTTATAAGAGCTGTACTAACTGTTGTTGTGATTCGGGTTCAGTAGGAACCTGGCTAGTAGGTGAGAATTTATAATTTTGAATACTTTTCTTTCACACAGATCCAAAAGAGAGCTATGCTATGCATAAATCTAAAGCATATGAAATGTCAAGGATACAAGCAGTTTACACACAAGAGGAGCCCTTTGACCAGGAGTGGTGTGCAAGTCTAAAGCAGCGTACAGAGCTGACATGTTTTAAAGATGAAGAGGTCCCTCGACTGGAATGTGTTCCTATTAAAGAGGAATTCTTAGAACAGGAATGTGTCCCCATCGCAGAGGAAGTTCCTACTGAAAATAATGTCTGTGCGCTTGAGGAGAACAAGCAGCTGGGATCCAGCCTGTGTGATGATTGTCCACCTGAATATGAACTGGGATTTAGAGGTAATTATACAAAACAAGAAACATTAAGCTGCCTGTTAACCTTGCAGAAATGAGTTACTAAGCTGTAGAAGTGTGCTGAAGATTAGAGCTTGACAGATGTGGATTCTTCCAGGCCGATACCTACATTTAAAAACACACAGCCGATCGCCGATATGAACATTTAATAGTTTTATTTAAAAAATATATAAGAACGGACATTATCTCCCAGATATGCCTCAGTGAACTTTTTTATTTTTGTTGTTTGTTTTTTCAACACAAGCAAAACACTGGGTTAAATCACAACCTATACTAAGATTATCTGATAGCGTCCCTTTATAAGCTGTGTGGTCCAGTGGTTAAAGAAAAGGGCTTGTAACCAGGAGGTCCCCGGTTCAAATCCCACCTCAGCCACTGACTCATTGTGTGACCCTGAGCAAGTCACTTCACCTCCTTGTGCTCCGTCTTTCGGGTGAGGCGTAGTTGTAAGTGACTCTGCAGCTGATGCACAGTTCACACACCCTAGTCTCTGTAAGTCGCCTTGGATAAAGGCGTCTGCTAAATAAACTAATAATAATAATAATATAAGCAAAATATAAATAAATAAATGCTGATAGCTAAGCGATGATGTTACTTATTAATAATAGTAATAATGAAGCACAGATTTCTTATGCTTCTGAGAGTGAAAACATGGCACTTATTTACATCCCACATTAATAACGACAGTACATATTTTAACTTATCAGGTGAGTGTTGCACCATTTCTTGTTTGGACTGCTCACAGAAATACAGTAAATGTTAGTATTAAGGAATAAGTCATTATTTCCTTACCTTTTCTCATCCACATGTTGCTTCTGTGAATAATGGATACGTCTGTTCTTGTACTCGATCCCCAGCAGTTCAGAAGCAGAATCTTCTGTCATTTTAGAGGGATTGTGGGAAGGTTGCTTATCTGCTGGCTTGTAGAATAAACCGACCAATCGCAGCTCTGTATTTTTTCTTTGTAAAGTTGATACGAAGAGAAAGTGAAATCATTTCCAGGAATAATTATGAGAAGTAATATCAGCCCCGCTTAGGTCGATGCCGATATTTTTTCAAAGGGAAAACTCGGCCGATATTGTCATCTGGCTGATATATCAGTCGACCTCTACTGACGATTACCATTTTTGGTCATTCCAACTCAATTTAACCTGACCACTATGCCAATGGCCTGCAAGTTGCAACATAACTATCCTTGCTGCTGTGACTCTGCTAGATGTCCACCCACTATCATTCCTCTTTCCAATGCTGTTGGATCTTTCGCTTTCCCTATTTCTGGTAGACTGTTTGTAGTTGTGCTGCTCCCACAGCTTTATAGTGGTGCTGGGATCACATGACTCATCAATGGGTGATGCCAAATCCAGTCGGGTTGCTAAGTGTCATCAGAAGAAACATTTCAATACAGCACTTGCATGTAAACCTGATCTTATACTTTTATTCCTCAAAGAGATATTAAGTGGGGTGGAAATCAGTGACTGGTGTATGTGAGTGATATTAACCAGACTGTGTTAATAATCAAAGTGATATTCTCAAGCATTTGTCCTTATTGACAACTATTGTATCATGCCTGGCAAATTTCAATTTGATGATAATAAAAGGAGGCTGGTATTAACAGGAGTGATATTAAGCGGGTTTGACTGTATTCTTATCAGAGTTCACTCTAGGAGTTGGTCATGGTTATGAGGGGAACCTCTGCAGAAGAGCCAAAGTGTTAGCATGCTGTACAATAACCTTTGTCACTTCTCTTTTTTTCTCTAGCTGCTAAAGGAAATTTCACAGGAGGGACTCCATTTCCTGTGCTGATTGTGGGAAGAGTTTCAGTTGTTTCTCACAGCTTAAAATCCACCAGCGTGTTCACACAGGAGATAAACCTTATCACTGCTTTGAGTGTGGGAGGAGTTTCACGCAGTTACAAAATCTTAAAAGACACCAGCGCAGTCACACAGGAGAGAAGCCTTATCACTGCACTGTGTGTGGGAGGAGTTTCACACTGTTACAAAATCTTAAAATCCACCAGCGTGTTCACACAGGAGAGAAACCTTATCACTGCACTGAGTGTGGGAAGAGTTTCACAGTGTTACAAAATCTTAAAAGGCACCAGCGCAGTCACACAGGAGTGAAGCCTTATCACTGTACTGAGAGTGGGAGGAGATTCACACAGTTAGGACATCTTCAGTTACACCAGCACATTCACACAGGAGAGAAACCTTATCACTGTGTTACATGTGGGAAGAGTTTTGCATATTTAATTTCCTTGAAAACCCACCAGCAGACTCACAAAAAATAAATCTTATTAATTTAGTGAATGTCTGAAGAGTTTCAGCCATTTATCAAACCTTAAAAGACACCATGAAATTCACAGAAGAGTGAAGCCCTACCCTGCACTGAATGTAGGAAGATGTTCGGTCAGTTACTGGGTCTTGAAGGACATGAGAAAATTCACAGAATTTCAGCCACTTGAGGACACCTGAGACCTGAACACCAGAAGTATATGTGACTAAAATACAAAAATATTTACTGAAAACAAAAGAATAAACTTGCTTGATAAATAGTGTTGCATCACATTAGTAACCTATGTAATAGATTGTAATTGCATCTTTTGTCTCATTGTGGCAAAGTGGTAATTAGTGCGCAGGTGTAGAGCAGGTGCAGTAATCCAACGATGCAGACAGACAACAAAGTACGGGTGAAATGATTTCTTTTTATTATAATCCAATGGGCTGATGACCTAGCAGTAAATAATAGAGGGCTGTCAATACCCAGCATTTCATATGGCAGCAGTGTGGAGTAGTGGTTAGGGCTCTGGACTCTTGACCGGAGGGTCGTAGGTTCAATCCCAGGTGGGGGGCACTGCTGCTGCTGTACCCTTGAGCAAGGTATTTTACCTAGATTGCTCCAGTAAAACCCAACTGTATAAATGGGTAATTGAATGTAAAAATAATGTAATTGTTTTAAAAATAATGTGATATCTTGTAACAATTGTAAGTAAGCCCTGGATAAGGGCGTCTGCTAGAAATAAATAATATCGAAGCTGTTTCAAGCGTATCTGTCAAAATGACTGCTGGCAGCAGTAGCATAAACTCTGCGGTTCTAGTGTAAAGAGACGTCCTGCTCCAGGAACCTACAACACTACGAAACCCTCTATATACTGTTTGGGATCAACATCCCTAAACTAACCTACTGCTGTTGCTCCCGAAGTCCCGGCCTCCCAGCGACTCCGGTCGTTGCGACGGTCTTGGCTGGGTCAAGCCTTCACAGGCACAGTCTTGCAGTTGAAGGGTTCTGTAGTAGTTAATTGTGCAAATGGGTAATTGTATGTAAAAAAAATAATAATAATGTGATATCTGTATAATGTGAAATAATGAGATATCTTGTAACAATTGTAAGTTGCCCTGGATCAGGGCGTCTGCTAAGAAATAAATGATAATAATCATTAAACACCTTGAGAACCAATCCAATCCAATCCAATCCACAGCCCTCTCACTAAATCCTAAACCTAATGTTTTACACAGAATTGTATGGTGAACAGAATCAAAGTAATCCAGCAACAAAACATCTATACATTTACCAGTATCCAGAGCATGTGATATATCATTAAACACCTTGAGAACTGCAGTCTGAGTGCTGTGTTTCGAATGGAATCCAGGCTGATGAGCTGCTATGATATTATAAGAATAATAATAAGAATCTCTTTAGCTGTTGTTTACTAAACTCTCAAATACTATGGCAATAACGAAGTACAGATATAGGTGTGTAATTGTTGGAGTTTGAACGGTCACCTTTAAAATAGGGACAACATGTGCAGATTTCCAAATTGATGGAATTTTTTTTTAAATAAGAGATTATATAGATCGGCTCATGGTTATGCAATAATCCATGCTGCTACCTTTAAAAATATGGCTTCACTCCATCTGGGCCAGCTGATTAATAAGATAAAGTATGTAATAGTATGTGAGCACGGGAGTGCACAAATTAGTTCACGTGCTGGGATTCAAGTGAATGATCAATTAGTAATTGAATCCCAGCGCAGCTGTGTATATACAGAATCAGTTTTCATGCACATGGCGTTGGGTGTACAGTGAGGAGGTGCGGTAGAGAGTAGAAAATAATTAAAATCGAAAGATATCAACAATTGCTATGCGTGCTGGAGGACCAGCATGATACTTGTTTGTTTAGATCCACTGTTTGCTAGTGTCTGTTCATTTGGCCATTGTGCCATTTTGTTTGCTCAGTCTTTGTGATTTGTTAAATCTTTTATTAATTAAAAGCCGCAAGCATGCTGCGTTCATATTTCACTCGCAGTGCGGTTGTGTGTTTCATGTTCGTTGGCTATACATGGTGGGTGCAGCAGAACACAGTTTAGAACAAAGAAACTGGGAATTCATTGCATAACCCATTATTACCATATGTAATAAAACAAAGGTTAATAATACTGCAGTGAACCACCATATAGGCATTTTGTGATGCAAAATGCAAATAACACAGGAGCACAGGTGGTAAACTATGCATACAAATGCAACTACAGTTAATCTGAAGGGCTAACTACAAAACCAATGTGCATTACATCGTCAGCATTCTGTTTGTTACCAACTCTGATAAATTTAATTTTGATGCAGTTACTGGGCTACAGCTTTAGAACAAAGGAGACTGTTTAGTTCGTGGTTTTACCCATATTTACCATATGTAATAAAGTATAAGCATTAACAATGAATTGCATTTCTTCTACCATATAGGTATTTTCTGATTAAAATGCGGTTTGTGATTGTGACAGGTGGTAAACTACTGCATTCAAATCCCTTTCAATAATGTGGACTGTAACATCTGATACTTGTGACAATTTGAGTATTCTGTTTAATATACTTTTAATAATCATTTAATTGGCTAACTCGTTGCAGAGAACTAAACTAGTTCAATACATGTAACAGTTGCTATGCAATAGGATGTATGTATTTCCATCCCATGTGTGTGTCTCTTCTCTACTCTCTCTCTCTCTCTCTCTCTCTCTCTCTCTTTATCCGAGGCGAATGTACAGCAGAGTTTGGTGGTTGTAGAATGTATGTATTGTGGGCTGGGGTGGAGTCACTTACAACTACATGTGCACTTTATGTGCAAAGCTCAAGCACAGTTTACTTCCTCTGTATCAGGGTTACATTCATAAACTCTAGTGGCAGTGAGTTTCTCTGTATAATTGTACCTGTATGGTTAAAAATAAAACCTGATTACTGTCATTTGAACCATTGTTTGTCGTGTCTGGTAGTTTTACTACTCAGGTCTCAATAGATGATTAAGAAACTATTCGGAACACTTGTTTTCTTACCTAATTGCAAGGTGTGGTATTAGATCATCTGATACTTGTGACAGACTTGAGTATTAATGTCAAAATACGTGCACAATAATCAATATACAATTCTCATATCGTTGCAGAGAACTGACCTAATTTTAAATATGTAATTATAGAACTATGCATTTGAATTGTATTTCCATGTTTGTGTCTGTAAGTCCAGTGACGTTTCATAGTAAACCAGGAGTGAATTACTACAGGCCATAATTAGAGCACAAAGGGGATTCTGTCAGATCAGCATAAGTTTCTGTTAACCTGTACTTACTTATCAATATACACTTTAAACCCTACATTTTTATTTGTTAAATTTCTCAACATTTCCAGCTTCTCATAGGTGTACTTTTCAGCACTGCATTTAAAGTTTCCAACTCTAATTTTAAATGCTATTGTTTATAGCGTGCATAGGATTGTTAGTGTATGCTAATTTGTTTATGTAAATGTATGACTAATTGTCTAATTATCAAAAATTTAATTCAGTTATAGTAATAAAAGTATCTGTTCTAAGGTTTGCATTTAAGTCAGGACACGGGCAAATCATGCAGCACCTACACCAGACACTCACGAGAGAGCCAGGGCACTGCCACAGGACACAAGACTCAGCACAGCCAGGACAGCACAGGACACAAGACTCAGCACAGCCAGGACAGCACAGGACACAAGACTCAGCACAGTCAGGACAGCACAGGACACAAGACTCAGCACAGTCAGGACAGCACAGGACACAAGACTCAGCACAGTCAGGACAGCACAGGACACAAGAGTCAGCACAGTCAGGACAGCACAGGACACAAGACTTGGCACAGTCAGGACAGCACAAGCTCTGCATGCCTCGGGTCACAGAACACAGCAAACCCTACTGTAAACACTGCCCATTATATCATTGTGAAGAAGAAATATGCAGACTGTGTGCTGTTGATGTGGGCAATTCAGTGGAAGACTGCTTTGACATTTTCACAACAACTAGAAAGGTACAGTGCAAACTACATGCATAATATCAGATGTTGTACAATATTGAGCTGATGTTTGTTGTCTCATAATTCAGTCTGTTGTACCCTGAAGAGCTATTCAAATAATAGACATTTAAGATAATGAAAAACTATTCTGTACATTTTCTAAGCAACAAAGCAATTTCAGGATATTTACATGTACATTTGGTCCTGCAAACATTGAAACCTATGTTAGTCTGATCACAAATACAATCCAGTTTCATGTGTTAAATAGTTCCAGTGATTATTTTAGAGAAAGAAATATGGTTTCCATGTAAATGAGGTCATCAACAGTATTGTCATATAGTGATGATAGAAGGTCACACCCCAGCTCAGTCACTTCCTCCTTGATCTCAACAGTCCTGTCATCGATCAGGAAGCTTTGGGCTGATGTGAGCTGCTTCCATCTCAGAAACTTCCTTTGAGTGAGGCTGATCCGTTCTCACTGAAGAAAAGGAGATAAGACTGTTAGTTTGGCAGACTGCATATTAAGCCCTTTTATTTGAATTACCGCAGAACTCACACTTTAGAATCCAATATTATTTAAATTCACATACCTAGCTTTATTTGAAATGTTATTGATATTTAATGCACCTCTGTACTATTAATTAATCTGTGTCCTGCAACAGACTGAAACAACTTGCAAAAGGCATGCAAGGCTATTCCACCCCTAAAACATGGGGATTCTTCTATTATGTTGTGTTTGTTACATCAGGTAAACCTTTAATATCAGACACTTATGGCTTCCAATAGACTTTTGCAATATCATTTTGTAGTTTATTTGTTTGCATGGTGTTAAATACAATTTCTAAATTATGTTAGTAAAGTTTTTTTTTTAAAATTATGTATCAATCCTAATATTCTAGGTGATGCAAATCTTAATAATCTACTTTGTTGAAATCTAAACTTTTGTTTCAACACCTTACCTACATTGCATAGCTATGGTACATCCTCTTCAAAAACACTCTCCTGTAGATATGCATGGGATTCAAATTAAAACTTCCTTTTGTGCAGTTCAGTTTTCAAATTCCGTTTTGAAATTACTATGAAGTGCACTGTAGCATGTCTAAAAGGCAATGTGAATTAAATAACGATAAGTTATGTTTCAAGTCCAATCAATTAATACAATGACCCCCACACGAGCTGCAGCTTTGGAATACAAAACTCATAGATTTGTGATCGACGACAGGACATTGCATAGTAAAACTCAACGCAGTTAGAGCCAACATGGTGAACTCTGGTATGCAGTTTTATTAACGCCTCTTCTCATCGCAATATCGCCCTTCCCTTCTGCAGCCAATTATAATACGCGGCGGTTCCAACTAGAGCCGCCCACTGCGATGATACTTTTATATCATTACAGGAAATGGTTTGCTTTGTTTCTGTTGGGATTGGCTGGCCCCTGTCGAAAGCAAGCACGGGATCGGGATGAGTCGAGAAGGGGAGTTTATGAAACTGGATCACGGAGTTTGGCCATGTTGGCTCCTCCTGCGTTGTGTTTTATTATGAAATGTCCTGCTTTGTATCCGAATGGCGTCAGTTTCGCCTCTCTGCTTTGTGCTGCGCGTACGCAATGAGTTTTGTATTCAAAGGGTGGTGGTCGTGCCGCGGGTCACTGTGTTTTGTTTTGATTTATTAACGGATTGAACTGTTTATTTTTTATCGGAATGGTTTTAGTTATTATAGTGACTGTTTAGATCTGAAACGGAAGGCTTGAAATCGACAAAAGGAAGAGACAACAACAACAACAACTACTTACGCCGACTGCAGAAAGAGATACAGAGGAGAGAGGTAAACTTAATTGATCGTAATCTAATTCACATTGATTTTTTTAGACATACTACAATACACTATCAACTTCAAACTGAACTGCATACAAATAAAGTTTTAATTGAATTACAGTTATATCTACAGGAGAGTACTTTGGGGTGTTGTAGGTACTAGTACTACAGATGCAATGTAGGAAGGGTGTTCAAACATTAACATTTGTAGATAACTGACATTGTGCTCAGCAATTTCACAGCAGAGTAATTTTATTAGGTTGTGTTGACAACATTCAAAAACAAAATAAGCAGTTGTATGGATTATTTGTTTATAGTTCATATTCCGTTTACATTTTTGGACCGTGTCTAGTTTTTTTTTTAAACTTGGTTATGCCGCCAGCTTTTAGTCCTACTTGTGTCTAGATAAACAGCCATTTTTATATAACTGATTTGATCTTTTATCTGTAGCTCTCTCTGTATTATTCAGTCACATACTTAAATGGTAATAGCGGATCAAATTTTTTGAACCTAGCTTTTTCTATGTTTAACATGTGTTGGTATGATGAGCATACAAAGAAAACAATTAATTGTTTTGATCTGCTATAAATACATACGATATTTCTTTCGCTTAATTATGATTGTGTTATTATATACTAGTGATGAGCGATTATCACTTTTACAAATCGATTTGATTATCGATTCGATATTTGAAAATAATCCTGATTACGATTATCGATTATTCTAATAACATAATTCTTAGGGGAAAAAATGTTTCTAATTATTATTTTTAATTTATAATAAAAAAAACTACAATAAAACTTCAATAACTTTTTTCAACAGCGCTTTAAAACCTACAAAACATGCAGTGTGTATTATACTGAAGTCAGTACTAAAGCAGCAGAACCAATATATAAACAACACCACTACACAGAAAACCATTTTTAAATGAAGAAAATCAGTCTGACATTGCACGCTCTTGCGCTCAAGTGCCTGAATCTTCTCTTAAGCTCCTTTGAATTCCTTACACCCCAGGGAATTAAGCACAGAAAAAAATCTAAATGATGCGGTATCTCTGTACAAGTATGTGCAAAGCAACAGAAGTATTGTGCAGGTGTATTGGGTTCTTCTCTCATACTGGATATCAAAATACTAGCATAAGTTTTTTATTTACTTATTTTTAAACTAAGTAGCAAGCAATGGATTTTTTTAAGTCTTTCTGAATTCCAAGATTGAAACAAAGGAACACCAGGTCTTTGAGTTTGTCTTCTGAAAGAGAACGCCTCCGATCGGACAAGACAAGATTATACAGCGAGTTGCTGCGCTCAGCATCAGCTGTATTTACTGCGTTTATGTATCTGAAAGCTAATGTTTTCAAATTAAGAAGACGGTCAGCTGTCTGACCAAAACAAGTGGATGTCAATTACCCCTGGTGGTAGAGCGCTGTGGATCGCATCGGGTGCCACCTTCACAGTGTACAAAGCAAAGCAATGAAAATCTTTTACTCTCTTTTGCAGATGTATTTGTAACGGGGACGTTTGTCGTGCATTTAATGGGAAAATCGATCAATGTTCTCGTGATCCAACATTTTTGTCTGTTAACAGCGATATTATTTAATATTACGTGCTTATGCGTGGTGATACGTTTTATGTGTAAAATTACTAAACGAAATGCGTAATTATTAAATGAAAACGTAATGCAAGCAATGGTAATTTGAAACATCTGTTTATTATTTAAACCAAATGTAATTTATTAACCTACCTCACTGACTAAACAAAAATGAGAAACCAAGTCAACAATAAGAGGCATACAAGCAAGCCTCCTGAAACACACCTCACAGCTGTGAGCAGACTGCCAGGAAGGCATGGCCAGGACACAGCAGTTCTGCCAGTGAACAAAGTCTTTACTGTAGATAAATGTGTATGTGTCACTTTTAAATACATGAGTCTTGTTTACTATATATCGAAACAATTATTAAAGCCTTGTTTAAAATGTGATGCATTATTATCCCTGTGCTGCAACAATGTTTATAATGTATTTGCTTACGATTGTAAGTCGCCCTGGATAAGGGCGTCTGCTAAGAAATAAATAATAATAATAATAATATATTCTAGAGCAGGCGCACCCCCAGAAATCTTTCCCATGATCTGCACAACTGAACCACCCCGACATCCCATCTCCATGCCGATAATGACTCTGCATCAACATGCTGGAAAGTGTTTCAGCCAAATAGTCTGTTCTTTCCCTTTTTAAAAATGAAGAAACACTGCGCGCTGCCATTGAGACAGAACAGCAGCTGCAGTGACACCCAAATAGTCCACAACAACAACGCAAGCTATAAATAAACCTATTTGAAATACAGACTTAAACTAGGGTGAAAATCTAGCTCACGATTCTTATGCTGGTTCTAATCATTACTCATCACGTGACTAAACAGGCAGTTCAAAAAATAAAACATCAATAATAATATAAGGAATAAACTCTCATGGGAAGATAAATGACGAGACCGAAGGTGGAGGATCCATGTCACCCAGGACCAGATTAAAGGATGTGGGGGCCCTATGCTACCCATGTTTTGGGGACCCAATGCATATTATAGCGATTGGTGTTATTGGCCTATCCGGCCCTGCGCTGGGGACAGGGAGTGTGGGCGGAGCGAGCCAGTTGCGTATGGAGCGGGGTAGTTGCTGGAGCGGAGCGGAGCGGACGTTTCCAGCCCGCTCTTTCACAGCACTGAGAAGAACTGAGCATGGTTTTATTTTTCTTAAATCCGTGTTCTGCCATGGAGTTTGCACAAAAATAAAAAGAAGGTGACGAATACAGATGCCAGTCACTGCACAGTATTTACCATCATGCCTGTGCATGGTAACCATTCATTTTCCACTTTCAAACCACAATTAGGCACTTTTATGTTTTGCAGACTTGAAAATTGCATTAAAAAAAACTTTTATATTGAATGTGACTGGCGTTGCACTTTATAATTCTCTTTGTAGCTGGACTGGGGTGTTTACGCTTCAACTTGTGTAGCTTTGAATTTCTTAGGGTGCGTCACGAGAGGCAGACTTAGTCTCGCAGATTCTGCAAAGATTCTGAAAATTCATTGGCTACTTGCTCAGATTCTGTGCAGAATGACGAAAGTCTGCGTGTCGTGAACTCACCCTTATTCTTACTGTGATTGGCTGCAAAGACAGCAGGGCTAGCCAGAGATTGGATTATGTTTTGTTGGGTGGGTTTTTATTGTGCACAGTTTCCTAGTAACTGAAAACATTGTATTCTGGGAGATGTCGTTGTTAGTGGAAGTTGTAGGAGAGGCAGACAAGCTGCGAGGCAAAATTGCTCTGCACATTTTTACGCATTTATTAAAATGGATTGATTTTTTTAATGGTTAAAAACGGCAGGTACGCAGCTTATCTGGACCGCTGCATGCGAGTCCACGCTTATCAAGACGAAAAATCAAAGGTACGCAGTGTGTGTAATGGCTGCGCGCTAAATGTGCTAGAGGTTAAAAGCTCCAAAAGCACTGTTTTTATTAGAATTAATATAGTCTACATTTTGATTTAATCCATATGTCACTGAAATAGTAGGTTTGTTATTTCAACAAATCGAATACAACTACATACTATGAAATTATATATAGAAGTATGCTATGTTGGTAATTTATTTTACTTTGTGAATAGAAGCATAGCAACTAAAAACCTTGTTGCCACAGATCTGCAGCAAATTCATATTTCACACTGTCACCACTGACACATTTTCATTGAGGCGGCGTTTTGAGACCAATGTAGAAGATACTACAAGCAAAAAGAAAAATAAATTACACATGGCATGTCTTCTTCAACTGCTATACTATACTGAGGCTAAATTAGTGTTTGACTAAACGAATATTTTTATTCAATTTTTACCAGTTTCAAAATGCTTGAAAAGGATATTTTCTGAAATGGTCATTTTTAAAGCAAAATAAAAACTTTCAAAGTATGAGTTTTGTGATTATTGTTTATGTTTACTGGAGCATTTATACGTCTAAGAAATACTGAAAGATAGTGCTTCACTGATTTTAGTTTTTAATTGTACAACGAGTTGAAAACAAGTTCATGAGCAGCTCTGAGCAGAACTCTCCATAGAGACAGAATCACCAGATGCCTGCTTCACCCACCCTAATGTAGGGTTAGGTGGGGCTATTCAACCCTGTTGATGTGTTCCATAATAACTTCTCATGCATGTAGATGTGTGTCTGATATTAAAGGTTTACCTAATGTAACAAACGTTACATAATAGAAGAATCCCCATGTTTTAGGGGTGGAATAGCCCCACATGTATGTCTTTTTTGCAAGTTGCTTCAGTCTGTTGCAGCACACAGAGGAATTCATATTACAAAGGTGTGCAGATATCAAGAACATTTCAAATAAAGCTTGATATGTAGTTTTAAATAATATTGGATTAATACATTATATAGTTTTCTAAAGTGTGAGTTCTGCGGAAATTCAAATAAAAACCCTTTATATGCATTCTGAAATGACAAACTAAGAGTCTTGTCTCCTTCTCTTCAGTGAGAGTGGATCAGCCTCACTCAAAGGAAGTTTCTGAGATGGAAGCAGCTCACATCAGCCCAGAGCTTCCTATTCGATGGGTTGTTTCTGCAGACAGGACTGTTGAGATCAAGGAGGAAGTGACTGAGCTGGGGTGTGACCAGGCCAATGAGTGGATCCTGCAGGAGGAAACCCCACCTTCTAGCATCACTGAGAGAGGTGAGTGACACTGGAATGCAGATCTATAGAGGGAGGCTTTATTGAAAGAGGGAAAGGGTATTGCCTTGGCTCTCTTGCGAGTGTCTGGTGTAGGTTCTGCATACTTTGCCTGTGTCCTTATTAAAATTCAGATCTTAGAACACATACTTTTTACCACAACTGAATTTAATTTTCTTTAATTAGGCAATTGATAGCGATGCAACAATTATTCATCGTATTGATTTATTGATCATCCATCCTAAAACTTCCCGACCTTCGAGTAGCCTACATATTGGTGAATTGATGCATCAAATTAGAGCTTCCCATTGCCAGTCAGTCTCCCATTGCTAGTTTGCATTAAAACATTGATTATGTAATTGTATGCTGATAATAGTGCTACAGTCGCCACCACTTAGACCGGGCATTTTTGTTAACACAGTAGCGATGGACAGTATAAACCTGACATTCAAAATCTCCCCAGTCACCAGTACAGTAACAAACAATTGTGTATGCAGTTAAAAATCTTTAACACTAGAACCGCGGATTTTCGAACTACCTAGAACCACCACATGGGTCACTTTGACCCATACATTATTAAACTGCTTCTTTATGAAAATAAGACATACTTTCGGATACAACTGAAAAGTTTTATTCATGAACATCATATCTAAGATTTGCATCGCAGAAACACCGTATTTAAATGGAAAATTAAACATAAAGGCTTTATTTTTAAAATGAGCGCATATACAGCACGACTACAAACAGTGAAATAATATAATAAAATACACATTTAAAAAGAAACAGGTATGTACATATACCCATGTACAGGTGTACATCTACACACAAAACTATAAAACCGAAATCATCGTTTTTAATACTACATAAAAAGAAAATATAGCACTACTTCCAGTATGACGGCTGCATTGTACTCTATGGAGGAGCGTACGCTTCTGCCAGCTGACTGTGCCTGCATCCTGTGTTGTAAACACAGACGCAGTTCCATTGAACACTATTGTGTAAACACGTGTAAACTGCTACATACAAACCTGTAAAAGCAAAATGTTTTTTTTTCTAAAAGTAATATAAAAAAAAGAATATATAACATACGTTTCATATTAGGCACATAAGTTGTTATCCTACCTGTCATTTCAGTTTGCTGTGTGCATCTGAGTGCAGCTTGCCGTATTCCAATCAAAATGACTACTTTCAAGATTAAATATTTCCTTCTGATATACTCCCAGTTGCATTTGTGGAACAAAACAAAGGATTGTTGTCTCCCAGGTACATTGAAAAATAAGCAACTAGGCTTTCACTGAGTTGGCATCTTGACAAATCCGCAATCTCTGTCTCGTAGTCAATCTACAAACAAAGGCTTGAAATAAAAAAAAAACACGTGTGCTAGGAGTAGGAGGTGTGTCATGCTTGCTGCATTTACCAAAAAAATAGAATATCTTACGTTGTATTAAAAAAAAGACTATTGTAATGCATGGGTCACATTGACCTCGTGGCACTTCTAGGTAGAACTGTTTATAACTTTATCATTTTTGCGATTCTGGCTATCAAACGCCGTCAGGATATTTAATTCATATATTTAGGAAAAGTCAAAAACGGACACACGCATGCGATTTACAACTGAAGAGTAATTAACATTTTAAATGCAAAATGGGTCAAACCGACCCGCATGGTGGTTCTAGTGTTAAGACACTCATTACATTAATAAAGATGAATTAAAACCTATGAATGTAATAAAAAGTACAGTAATCCGTCACGTATCGGACTGCGATGGGACCAGAGTAAGGGCAGCTTTATATAATTCTTGCTCTTAATTGTATTAATAATTGTACTGTGATTCTTGAAATGTATTTTTTTGTTTACGACTGTAAAGGGTGTCTGCTAAGAAATTAATAATAATAATAATAATAATAATAATAATAAAAAGGCAGATAAATTAGTCCCGATTTAAATACCATTATACACAGCTGTAACAACTACTCTATTATATTATTATTTTGAGGTTCAGCTTTTATTAGAGAGCTCACCTAAATCCCATGTTTAGAAAGATACAGGGGAGTGGAACGGTATCATTGAACTCCGACTGTACCATAACAACAAAAGTGAGAGGGGGAAAATAAAAATGGTATTTCCCAAATTAACAAATTATTAGTTTCCCCAGTGTTGAAGGCACAAACACAAAAAACATTATCACTGATTAGCAGTTTTAATCCAGACAGAAACACAGATGTGACCTGTGTGTGCTGAACTACATATTCCATGTCTCCCTATTCAGTGCAATGGAACGGTCGCAAGTCCCTCTGCCTCGTAACAACGTCAAGACAGCAGTGACGTCAGAGCATTATCTTTAGGGTTCAGTTTCTGTAAAACTAGGACCCCCCAAAAAATATAAATACCCCGTTGCACATCTACACCCCCGGGACTATGTGTATGCCGAGTGTGGTTCCTTAATTTGCTGTACATTTTGAGATATACAGGTGTATAAAAAATGTCCGACTCATTTAAAAGAAAAAGAAAAACAGCTGTTTTGTTTGCCACTATCTAAAAAGTATTCAACCAAATGCCACCCCGTTCACAGGGTTTGTTCAGCCTGCCAATCCGACCACACGTAAACATTTTCATGCATATTATTGGGGTTTTACTCCCTTTTGAGCTGGTTGTAAAATCATATATATATATATATATATATATATATATATATATATATATATATATATATATATATATATATATATATATATATATATATATATATATATATATATATATATATATATATAATACACACGCATATACATACAGTGCTGTGAAAAAGTATTTGCCCCTGTCTGATTTTCTGCATTTCTGCATATTTTTGACACTGAATGTTATCAGATTTTCAACCAAAACCTAATATTAGATAAAAGGGACCCTGATGGAACAAATAACACAAAAATTGGATACATATTTCATTTATTTATTAAATAAAGATATGCAACATCCAATGCCCCCATGTGAAAAAGTAATCGCCCCCTAGACTCAATAACTGGTTACGCCACCTTTAGCAGCAATAACTGCAACCAAACGCTTCCTGTAGTTATTGATTAGTCTCTCACAGCGCCATGGAGGAATTTTGGCCCACTCCTCCATGCAGAACTGCTTCAACTCAGTGGCATTTGTGGGTTTTCGAGCATGAACTGCTCGTTTCAGGTCCTGCCACAACATCTCAATGGGGTTTATGTCTGGACTTTGACTAGGCCATTTCAAAACTTTAAATTTCTTGTTCTTCAACCATTCCGATGCAGACTTGCTTGTGTGTTTCGGATCATTGTCTTGCTGCATGACGCAGCTGTACTTCAGCTTCAGCTCACGGACGGATGGCCTGACATTCTCCTGTAGAATTCTCTGATACAGAGCAGAATTCATGGTTCCTTCAATGATGGCAAGGCGTCCAGGTCCTGATGCAGCAGAGCATCCCCAAACCATGACACTACCAACACCATGCTTGACCGTTGGTATGAGGTTCTTACTGTGGAATGCAGTGTTTGGTTTCCGCCAGACATAACGGGGCCCATGTCGGCCATAAAATTCCACTTTTGACTCATCTGTCCATAGAACATTGTTCCAGAACTCTTGAGGATCATCCAGGTGCTTTTTGGCAAACTTGAGATGAGCATTCATGTTCTTCTTAGTGAGCAATGGTTTCCGCCTTCCTACTCTGCCATGAATCCCATTTTTCCCCAGTGTCTTTCTGATGGTGGAGTCGTGAACACTGACCTTAGCCGAGGTGAGAGAGACCTGCAGATCCCTGGATGTTGTTCCTGGGTTCTTTGTGACTTCCTGGATGATTTTACGCCTTGCTCTTGGAGAGATTTTGGCAGGACGGCCACTCCTGGAAAGATTCACTACTGTCCCAAACTTTGTCCATTTGGACAATATGGCTCTGACTGTGGTTCGGTGGAGCCCCAGAGCCTTAGAAATGGATTGCATTATTGAGGAGTTTGGTGATAAAACGAGTCATCAGGAGATGATTGATCGGTATGTACGACTATTATTATTATTATTATTATTATTATTATTATTTATTTGGTAGCATATGTGATAGCGAACGAAAGGGTGGGGCTGGAGATCCCTAGTGAGTGCTTTGTTGATATGCAGGGCCATTTAAACCCGTTTGACTGTGGAAAAAAATACTTTTAAACAGCGCGTCTAAAATTAACTGCGCGTGTGAAAATAAATTGGACCTGGCGAGCCTGACGCACAATTAATAAATGGACTGCAAAGGGTTAATTGTATTTTTCGGTGCTTATTAACTATTTTCGAATTTTATGTAAATCGTTTTTTTCGGGGCTTTCGTTTTTGATATACAATGCCAGCTGTGCACTTGTCATTCACTAGGATCTTGTTCTGTTAACTTGCAACATTAAACATGGTAAACATCTGCAGATACAGATCAGAGATCAAGTAATCCACATGGGAGTGTCGGTCTATAAGGCGCAGAATTGCCTGGCAGTAATCTTGACATAAAACTGTTATTTTTTTACTCTGTGATTTGGTGATGTAGCAGCTGGGGATGAAGTTTCACACTGGAACTCAACAGATGACTCCTCTACAGGGACTGCCTCAGTATCTAATGGGATGGCATTGTGAATGGTCTCATCATCAGAAGCCAATGTTTTTGATAGTCTGAAACTGCTTTGTTCATTATATGTCTCTCTGTAGCTGCCAACAGCTTCTATCAGGGGCTCCCTTCTATCTGAAGACTGATAATTCCATACTCTCTCCTTTTCAGGCTGTTTGTTTCCTTAACTCTTTAGGCCACTTCAGCTGCATTTTGCAGGTTTCATTTCTGCTCTATTTAAAGCTTTATTAGGCTTTTCTTCTCTAATTATGTGTTTTGTACTTTTTGATTTAAGGAGTGCATGCTAACCGCCAGTACCTCTGTTGCAATGAGCACACCTGGTTAGAATGCAAAAAATATATATTTTTCGAAAAGAAAGTGCTTTATGGTCAGTAGGAGGCGGTCCGCACTAATGTTTATGAGGTGTGTTCCACAACATGCATCACGTGAAATAAAAATAAAAATGTATTCTGTTTTCCAGGTACAGGTATGAAGCTTTCTGAACTGGAACCTGTCACCATTAAAAAGGAAACCCCAGAACTAGAACCTGTTCACATTAAGAAAGAAGTCACAGCGCTGAAACAAGTCTATATTAAAGAGGAGAGTCCTGCATTAGACTCAGTCCATATTAAAGAGGAGAGTCCTGCACTAGAATCAGTCCATATTAAAGAGGAGGCCTCTCAACTGGAACCTGATCCTGTTAAACCAGAAGTAATCAAGCTTGAGGCTTTATTAAATGAAGGAGAGGAATCTCATGACATGTATGCTAATGGAGAGGAGGGGACTGAGCTGGGTTCCATTCAGAGGAAACCTCACATCTCCCAGCTGGAGGCTATCCAAACACATCTTTCATCACAACATGGACCAAGGCCATCTTCACCCTGTGGGACAATAATGTTAGAAAAAACACCATCAAATTCACACAGGACATAAACCACACCACTGTAATGAATGTGGAAAGATCTTCACTCAGTTGGTAAAGTTTAAAAAACACCAGCGAACTCACACAGGAAAGAAAAATTACCAGTGTAATGATTGTGGAAAGAGCTTCAGTGAATTAGGAAAACTTAAACAACACCATCGGCTTCACACAGGAGAGAAACCTTACCAGTGTAATGAATGTGTCAAAAGATTCTCTCAATTACAAAGTCTTAAAATACACCAGCGAACTCACACAGGCGAGAAACCATACCACTGTAATGAATGTGTGAAGAGCTTTTCTCAGTTACAAAGACTTAAAATACACCAGCGAATTCACACAGGAGAGAAACCACATCACTGTAACGAATGTGGAAAGGGCTTCTCTCAATTGCCAAACTTTAAAAGACACCAGCGAACTCACACAGGAAAGAAACCTTACCCGTGTATTGAATGTGGAAAGAGCTTCAATGAATTAGGAAAACTTAAACAGCACCATAGTCTTCACACAGGAGAGAAACCTTACCAGTGTAAGGAGTGTGGAAAGAGCTTCACTCAATTACAAAGTCTTAAAACACACCAGCGAGCTCACACAGGAGAGAAACCTCACCAGTGTAGTGAATGCAGAAAGAGCTTCAGTGAATTAGGAAGTCTTAAAAACACCAGCGAATTCATACAGGAGATAAACCACACCACTGTAATGAGTGCAGGAAGAGCTTCAGTGAATTAAGAAGTCTTAAAAAACACCAGCGAATTCACACTGGAGAAAAACCACACCACTGTAATCAATGCGGGAAGCGCTTCAGTGAATTGGGACATCTTAAAAGACACCAACGAATTCACACAGGAGAGAAACCTCACCACTGTACAGAATGTGGGAAGAGCTTCAATGAATTAGGAAACCTTAAACAACACCAGCGAATTCACACAGGAGAGAAACCACACCACTGTAATGAATGTATGATGTGCTTCACTAAATTAGGTAATCTTAAAAGACACCAGCGAGTTCACACAAGAGAAACACTACTGTAATGAATTTGGGAAGAGCTTCACTTGATTAGACAAGACTTAAATCAGACAAGCGAATTCACACAGTAGTGAAACGCTTATCTATTGTACTGAATGTGGGGTAAATGTTTAATCTGAAGGGACACCTTTAAAAAACCATACGTGATCTAGTTTGCTCTACTGGTGTGGTAATTCCTAGACTTGATGGGATTGACTTGGGGCTTTCTGATCACAAGGCCATCTTTCTGAATAGTTACTCCTCTTCCGACTCCTCCTAGTAACAGTACTATCACTTTT
Source organism: Acipenser oxyrinchus oxyrinchus (assembly GCA_030684275.1). Taxonomy (NCBI): domain Eukaryota; kingdom Metazoa; phylum Chordata; class Actinopteri; order Acipenseriformes; family Acipenseridae; genus Acipenser; species Acipenser oxyrinchus. Next base: position 4,455,919 of record CM060294.1, read on the forward strand.
CATAATATTAAGTCATTTGATCCTGATTTTCTATCTGATGCATTCATAAACTAGCCTCTTCATCAACCTCAGTTCTACTCAATTGAGGAATCTGTTGTTCATTATAATAATGCATTAACTTCTATTCTGGATGACCTAGTTCCTCTTAAAACCTGTGTGGTTTCGTTTACATGCGCTCGCCCCTGGTATACTAAAGAGCTACGCTCTGTAAGGGCCGTCGGCCGGCTTGGAGAACAACAGTGGAAGAAGTCTGGCTTGACTATCCATGCGGAGATTTATGAACAACACCAGGTTGCCTATAGAGTTGCTATTAATAATACTAGATCTTTATACTATTGCTCTGTTGAGAGGGAGTGGGAATCCTAAAGTTCTCTTTACCACCTTTAATAAGCTGTTACACCCTGTTCACAACACTGCATCCTCAGCATCTGTTGACCAGTGCAATATACAGTACTGTGCAAAAGTTTTAGGCAGGTGTGAAAAAATGCTGTAAAGTAAGAATGCTTTCAAAAATAGACTATTGTTAATACTGATTATATTTATCAATTAACTAAATGCAAAGTGAGTGAACAGAAGAAAAATCTAAATCAAATCCATATTTGGTGTGACCACCCTTTGCCTTCAAAACAGCATCAATTCTTCTAGGTACACTTGCACAAAGTCAGGGATTTTGTAGGCATATAGTCAGGTGTATGATTAAACAATTAGACCAAACAGGTGCTAATGATCATCAATTCAATATGTAGGTTGAAACACAATCATTAACTGAAACAGAAACAGCTGTGTAGGAGGAATAAAACTGGGTGAGGAACAGCCAAACTCAGCTAACAAGGTGAGGTTGCTGAAGACAGTTTACTGTCAAAGTCATACACCATGGCAAGACTGAGCACAGCAACAAGACACAAGGTAGTTATACTGCATCAGCAAGGTCTCTCCTGGCAGAAATTTCAAGGCAGACAGGGGTTTCCAGATGTGCTGTCCAAGCTCTTTTGAAGAAGCACAAAGAAACGGGCAACGTTGAGGACCGTGAGAGCGAGTGGTCGGCCAAGGAAACTTACTGCAGCAGATGAAAGACACATCATGCTTACTTCCTTCGCAATTGGAAGATGTCCAGCAGTGCCATCAGCTCAGAACTGGCAGAAAACAGTGGGACCCTGGTACACCCATCTACTGTCCGGAGAAGTCTGGTCAGAAGTGGCCTTCATGGAAGACTTGCGGCCAAAAGCCATACCTCCGGCGTGGAAACAAGGCCAAGCGACTCAACTATGCACGAAAACACAGGAACTGGGGTGCAGAAAAATGGCAGCAGGTGCTCTGGACTGATGAGTCAAAATTTGAAACATTTGGCTGTAGCAGAAGGCAGTTTGTTCGCGAAGGGCTGGAGAGCGTACACGAATGAGTGTCTGCAGGCAACAGTGAAGCATGGTGGAGGTTCCTTGCAAGTTTGGGGCTGCATTTCTGCAAATGGAGTTGGGAATTTGGTCAGAATTAATGGTCTCCTCAATGCTGAGAAGTACAGGCAGATACTTATCCATCATGCAATACCATCAGGAGGCATCTGATTGGCCCCAAATTTATTCTGCAGCATGACAACGACCCCAAACATACAGCGAAAGTCATTAAGAACTATCTTCAGTGTAAAGAAGAACAAGGAGTCCTGGAAGTGATGGTATGGCCCCACAGAGCCCTGATCTCAACATCATCGAGTCTGTCTGGGATTACATGAAGAGAGAGAAGCAACTGAGGCTGCCTAAATCCACAGAAGAACTGTGGTTAGTTCTCCAAGACGTTTGGGCCAACCTACCTGCCGAGTTCCTTCAAAAACTGTGTGCAAGTGTACCTAGAAGAATTGATGCTTGATGCTGTTTTGAAGGCAAAGGGTGGTCACACCAAATATTGATTTGATTTAGATTTTTCTTCTGTTCACTCACTTTGCATTTAGTTAATTGATAAATATAAACTATTAACATGTCTATTTTTGAAAGCATTCTTACTTTACAGCATTTTTTCACACCTGCCTAAAACTTTTGCACAGTACTGTATATACTTACAGCTTTTTCAGAATAAGATTGATAACATCACCGGTGTCTGGGCTATCTCACTTTTCTATTGTCGATACTGCCTATATTTATAAACTTGTCGGTAAAATGAGACCCACTACTTGCCTTTTGGATCCTATTCCCACTACTTTTAGTTAAGGCCTGTTTTCCAGCTCTAGGTCCTTTTGTTACTACATTAATCAATGAATCCTTGGTATCTGGTTCTGTTCCACCAGTGTTGAAGATTGCTGCTATTACGCCAGTTTTAAAAAGCCTGGCCTTGACCCTGATATACTAAACAACTACCGGCCTATTTCTAATCTACCATTCTTATCTAAGATACTTGAAAGAGTAGTTTCATCTCAGCTTCAAAATTATTTGCTGACTGATGAGTTACTTGAACCTTTTCAGCCTGGCTTCAGAGCTAGGCATAGCACTGAAACAGCCTTGGTAAGAGAAGCCAATGACCTGTTTATGACTGCAGACACAGGGGCCCTTAACATTCTTCTTTTAATAGATCAAGTGCAGCCTTCGTCACAGTCAACCTCAATATTTTGATTGAACGGATGGATAAATTATTTGGTATTACTGACACCATTCTTTGCTGGTTAAGTCCTATTTGTCTAATAGATAATATTTTGCAACGCTTAAACTTTAAATCGGATATTTCTCCAGTCATTCAGGGTGTCCCACAGGGCTCTGTCTTGGGTCCCCTACTTTAATGTCTTTACATGTTACCACTTGGTCAGATTATCAGACGTTTTGGCCTCAGGTGATGATGATGATACACAGTTATATGTGCAAGACGAAACCTGACACAAGCACTGCTGCTTCTGTATTAATCAGCTGTGTGTGTGATATAAAAATTTGGATGCAACACAGAGTTTTCTTAAGTTTTAAATTGTGACAAAACAGAAATTATTTTAATCGGCTCCCAGTCCCTGGTTCACAGAACTGGTAAATGTAATCTGGATATTGATAATATAAATGTATCGGCTGTCGCTGTAGTATGTAGCCTGGGCGTTGTCTTTGATTCGACTCTGACCTTTGAAGCCCATATTAAAAATGTCACTAGGGTGTCCTTCTTCCATCTCCGTAATATTGCACGGATAAGGCCCCTTTTATCTCTTTCTGATGCTGAAAAATGGATTCACACTTTTGTTACTACTAGACTTGATTTATTGTAATGCGCTTCTATCTGGAGTCTGCATGAGAGTTTTAAAAAGTTGCAATATGTGCAGAATTCTACTGCTCGTGTTTTAACCCGTACTGCATCTCGGGAACATATTACACCTGTGCTTTTTAAATTATATTGGCTCCCAATAAGATACAGGGTGGACTTTAAGATCATGGAGTGACTTGTGCGTGAGCAGCATGCACCAGGATATCTGCGAGGCCTGCTTCATGTCTACTCTCCTGTTCGTACTCTCGGTCTTTGAACTCTGGTTATCTTCGACCACCTTATAACTAAGCTTCGGTCCCTGGGAGACAGAACCTTCTACAGTGCTGCTCCATGTCTCTGGAATGCACTGCCCAGCTTTATATGAGACTCGGAGACCCGTTTTAAAACCCGTCTCAAAACACATCTTCTTAAACTGGCCTTCAAGGATCTGTGTTAATGCTGTTCCTTATTTTGTTGAATGTATTTTATCACTGTATTTTATCTTGCCCTTTCATCTTGTGTTTTGTCTTGCCTCGGCTATGTAAAGTGCTTTGGGTTTGGAAAAGTGCTCTATAAATTAAATGTATTATTATTGTTGTTGTTATTCTTTTATTTTCAAGGTGTATCAATATGTTTTTTTTTGTTTGTTTTTTGTGATGCCTTTTTAATGAGCCCAGCTAAAGCATGTATACAAATTATATAAACTAGCTTTCGAGACCACAACAGTCTCTTCTTTAGTTAGGTGAAAACTGGAAATTGAAGATAAAGAATATTTACCGCCACGGAGATAAATTAAAATTACACTTTTTTTTTTCTCAGCAAGTGATCAATGTGTTTTAACTAAGCATCATGAGATGGTATCTGAATATGCTGGTGCTTAAATTCAGACCCTTGTTACAGCCCATAAAAGGGTGTGGTGGGCATCCACTGACAGACGAGAGACACAGGAATTGACTTTGCAATGTGTGGTAAGTGGTAGGTGCAGTGTAGTAATCCGACAATGAAAAGACAGACAATCAAGTACGGGTGAAAATGAGTAGTGTGTATTTTACTCCATGGGTCTGATGAGCAAACAAAACAAATAGGAGGACTGGCAATACACAGCGATGTGTACTGCACAGGGAATTATGAAGAGTTGCAGTCTCATAAACAATTACAAAGTCCAAACACACCAAACACAAGCACAGTCACCTCTCACAGCGAGTGCTGCAGTGCGGGTGGTGAACATACAATTTATTTGTGAACAGTTAGTGCTCTGTTGTCCGGGTTTTCTGCTGTCCGTGTGTTTGTTTTGCTTATCTCTTGTGCCCCGCCTGCTCCCTTTACATGTGTTCACCTTGTGTTTGTGGCCACCCCTGTTCGGTGGTCAGTCTGCAGATGTGACCTCCCTCCCTTCTCCCTCTGTCTGCATCTCTGCATCTGCCTGGTTCCAGCACTTGTAAATGCTGCCATAAGCGCATAAGCAGAAGTGCTGCGCTGGCATCTAATAAAATACCTTGCTGCTTGCACATTCTGTTGCCTCGGCTAACTTTTTATTGCTTAAATGAAATAAAAATGTTCAAACAAACTTGACTATTAAAAAGTAAATGTAACTCAAATGGATTAAGTTACATCATGACTATACACGTTATGAGTTTAGTCAGCCCCAGAGAAAGTTGTCGTAATAAAAACTAAATGAGTAGCTAAACTTAATTATATTGAGGCAATGTGTTTACTCAATTTTTTGGAGTGAATTTGACTTATCAGGGTTTGCAGTGTAGGCAGTCATTGGGATTTGGAGACTTGCCCTTTCCTTTCTGAATTAATTTAGCTATGTGTTTAGCAGATGTTCCTTCATAGTGTACAACATGATTAAATAATACATTTGATGTGGAGAACACATGTTTTGAATAGCCACTGATTTCAGGAAGTATTCTAATTTTAGAATTGTTTAGTTAAGTGTCTACTGTTATTTATTTGTATACAGATTTGAGTAGTTTTAGTAGACAGGAGGCTGTGTGGTCTTGTGGTTAAATCTCTGCTCAGCCACTGACTCATTGTGTGACCCTGAGCAAGTTACTTAACCTCCTTGTGCTCCGTCTTTCGGGTGAGACGTAATTGTAAGTGACTCTGCAGCTGATGCGTAGTTCACACACCCTAGTCTCTGTAAGTCGCCTTGGATAAAGGCCTCTGCTAAATAAACAAACAATAAGGGCAGCAGTGTGGAGTAGTGGTTAGAGTTCTAGACTCTTGACCGGAGGGTTGTGGGTTCAATCCCAGGTGGGGGACACGGCTGCTGTACCCTTGAGCAAGGTGCTTTACCTAGATTGCTCCAGTAAAAACCCAACTGTATAAATGGGTAATTGTATGTAAAAATAATGTTGTAACAATTGTAAGTCGCCCTGGATAAGGACATCTGCTAAGAAATAAATAATGTTGTGTATTTCTCCATTCTTGGTTGGTTCCAAGGGGAGGAGTTATCTGACTTCAATTATAAAAAGGAGAGGTTGGAGTGAAAATGTTATTTTGTAGAGAGAGAGGCTACAGAAGTGTGGTCTTGCCCTGATTAAGCCCTGGTCTCTTTTAATGACTCCATAACTAATCCTACACTCGGGAGGTTGTTTTTTCTTTCTAGCTGTAAATAGTTACAAATACAGTTACAAACAATAAAATAGCTGGAATCTGTATACAAATTATTATTGAACATGAGTCTGATCTAAGTTATAGATCAAAATAGTGGTGTGGAGTAATCTTTCTTTCTGTCATTGCATGTAGAGACCTTTCAGATTCATGCTTTAGTTTCACGGAGCTCTACATGATGCTGACAGGCAGAACTGTTTAAACAAATCTAATGTGGGGGTTTACATGGGAATGGAAGTTTACACAGTTTATATTAATGTTTATTGAATCTCTTGCCTGGTTAATCCTGTGAGTGCTTATAAGTATGAATGTCCCTCCACACAGTATATTTGTGAACATAAGGAATGCAGTAGAATTAAATAATTATTTTTGGGGATATTTCTTCAGAAGACAGATCTGTATTTATCCTTGTGAAAGAGAAGATTTAAAGATGGAGCCTGTCTCTATTAAATAGGAGCCTCCTGAACTGAAACCTGTCCACATTAAAGAGGAGAGTCCTGTACTAGAATCAGTCCATATCAAAGAGGAGTGTCTTGTACAAGAATCAGTCCATATTAAAGAGGAGAGTCCTGTAGAAGAATCAGTCCAGGATCATCATTCTAAAATGTTTAACAGATTGTACACCATGTGGAAAGAGTTTGTTAAAAAGCCTGAAGCTTCACTAACAAATCCACATTTTAGAGAAGCCACATACCTGTATTGAATGTGGGAAAAGTTTAATTAAATTAGGAAATATTAAAGACCACCAACAAATCCACACAGGAGAGAAACCATATCACTGTGCTGACTGTGGGAAGAGTTTCAATCACCTGCGGACCTTGAAACTACACACAGGACAGAAACTAGATGAGGGAAGTGTTTTAGTCAGTTACGAAATCTTAAATCCCACCAGTTAATTCACACAGGAGGGACGCATGTCTGGGAGGTGTGTCAGTCATAAATTGCACCTAAGGGGGCTCCTGAGTGGCACATCCAGTAAAGGCGCTCCACATGGAGCACAGGATGCGCCCTATAGCCTGGAGGTCTCTGGTTTGAGTCCGGGCTACTCCGCTGCTAACCGTGGACGAGAGCTCCCTAGGGGCGGTGCACATTGGCCGAGAGTCACCCAGGTGGGGAGGGCTTAGGTCAGCCAGGGTGTCCTCGGCTCACTTGCGCACCAGTGACCCCTGTAGGCTGGCCAGGCACCTGCGGACTTGCCTGTAAACTGCCCAGAGCTGCGTTGTCCTCCGACGCTGTAGCTCTGAGGTGGCTGCACGGTGAGTCTTCAGAGTGTAAAAAGCGGTCAGCCGACGGCACACATTTCGGAGGACAGTGTGTGTTCATCTCTGCTGCTCCTGAGTCAGCACGGGGGTGGTAGCGATGAGCTGAGCCTAAAATAATGCAATTGTCCATTTAAACTTGAGAGAAAGTGGTGTAAAATGGGCAGCATTGTGGAGTAGTGGTCAGGGCTCTGGACTCTTGAGCGGAGGGTCGTGGGTTCAATCCCAAGTGGGGGACACTGCTGCTGTACCCTTGAGCAAGGTACTTTACCTAGATTGCTCTAGTAAAAACCCAACTGTATAAATGGGGAATTGTATGTAAAAAGAATGTGTAAGTCGCCCTGGATAAGGATGTCTGCTAAGAAATAAATAATAATAATAATAAAAATCAATTGCACCAAATAATCCACAGGAGAGAATCCTTATCACTTCTCTGAATGTTGAATAAGTTTCAGATGTTTATTTTAACAGCGTTGAGAATTTTTTTCTCAAAATATTGTGAAAATGAGTGCAGTAGTTTTTAAGTTACAGAATCATGAAAAAATTGTTATGACAAATTAAGTGTTTGGGGGGTTTTTGGCGTTTTAAACACCATACCCAGCAGGAGGATAGTACTCATTCACTAGCAGTGCCTTTTTAACTGACAAAATTGATAAAAAGTATTTAGCGAGTTATTTTTGTTCGTGCATGCTCGGTTTATTTTTGCAATCTTAAAAGTTACTGAAAACTGAAATTGGCTCAAAGAAGACGGATGACCACTCAAGAAGCGATTGATATGCTTACCGCTTTCTCCGAAAATGATTCTGATGCAGGGAATGTGAGCGATTACGACAGCGATGAATCCTGGATTTGTGATACAGGCAGTTCCACCAGTGAAAGCGAGGAAGGTGCCATTGTAGGGGAGAAGCAGCAGTCTTGGAGAATCCTCTGCAGTGCCAGCAGCTTTGCCTGTATCGTCTCCTGCAGCATCTGCAGGCATGCCAGTCATGACAAGCAATGGGTCAGAATAACAAAAAATCAAAGGGCATAATAATTGGAGCATGCCATAGACCGCCAAATTCAGACACTGAACAAAATAATCTGTTATACAATGACAATAGAAATGTATGTAGCAAAGGAGAAGCCATACTAATGGGGATTTCAACTTCCCCATATAAAATGGGAAAACCGGTGGGGAGCACGATGGACGAAATTGAAATGGTGGAAATGACAAATGACTGCTTCCTAACGCAATTTGTCAAGGCACTAACTAGAGGGAGGCATGCCTTGATTTAGTCTTTTCGAATAACAAAGACAGAATAACTAAAACAGAGGTCAGAGAACCATTGTCAAACTCAGACCACAACATGGTCTCATTTGAAGCGATTTTAAAACCCAAAAGTAATGACTAAAGCTAAGGTTTACAATTTTAGAAACGCAAACTAAGAAGGTATGAAAAAGAGACTAACAGAAGTAGATGGGAATAAAATAGAGAAAACATCTACAGAAAAAGGATGGCTGTTTTGTAAAAATGTAGTACTAGAGGCGCAAAACAATTACATCCCAAAAGTAGACAAATCTAAATCTAAAACAAAATGGTCAAAGTGGTTTAATAGATCAATTAAAAAATATTCAGTGAAGAAAAGGTTCTTTACAAAGCGTTTAAAAGGAACCAAAATGGTTTAAGGAAAGGGAGATTGTGTCTAAATAACCTGCTTGATATTTTTGAGGATGCAACATCGACAATGGATAATTGCAAAGCATATGACATGGTTTATTTAGATTTCCAGAAAGCCTTTGACAAAGTCCCACATACAAGATTAATTCTCAAACTGAACGCAGTAGGGATTCAAGGAAATGCATGCACATGGATTAGGAGTGGTTAACATGTAGAAAACAGAAAGTACTGATTAGAGGAGAAACCTCAAAATGGAGCGAGGTAACCAGTGGTGTACCACAGGGATCAGTATTAGGTCCTCTGCTATTCCTAATCTACATTAATGATTTAGATTCTGGTATAGCAAGCAGTCTTGTTAAATTTGCAGGCGACACAAAAATAGGAGGAGTGGCAAACACTGTTGCAGCAGCAAAGGTCATTCAAAATGATCTAGACAGCATTCAGAACTGGGCAGACACATGGCAAATGACATTTAATAGAGAAAAGTGTAAGGTACTGCACGCAGGCAATAACAATGTTTGTTTTTGATTTTTTTTAATTGACATTATATGTTTTTATTTATTTATTTTCTTTTAAGAAAATGTTTCTCCTCAGGAGACGGACGGAGGCAAAATTAAATACCTCCCTCTGATGCCTAACTAGCGGTCAGCAGGGGCACCGGAACCGTGTGGTCCAGGGGGCCATGGCCCTTGCACTTTTAAAAGTGGGAGGGTCCAGGACCCCCCACTTGTTAACAAAATAAATATGTGCACTGTGGTAAAACATAGTCAATATCCTCGGAGCAATAAACTAAGGCTTTACTTACGCCACACTGTACGCAAAGGATCCTGATATGGTCTGACGTATACTGGTCCTTTGCTAACAGCGTAACACGTCACTCATTGAAAAGTGTGTTAGACCTAAAAATCTGTATGACCGTTAGAGTAAGAAAAGCCGCCATGAACAAAAAGGGAGACAAACTTGGATCCCCCCAGTAAAAAACAAAAGCTGACACAGTCTAACTTGAATTTTTTTGGTACATAGTCAGCAGCAAGTAATGCGAGCTCCTTACTATCACAATGTCTAATGCTACTGCTGAGCGCAGCTTCTCATGTCTCCCGAAAGATGAAAACGTACCTACGATCATCCATGCGTCTGAACCACCTGCTCTTCCTTCACCTTCATAAACATCTGACGGATTCTGTGGATCTAAAAATGGATTACGCAACTTTACAACTGGTCTTAGGGACACTGTTGTTGCTACGGTAAACAAACTGTAGGTGCGTAGTATTATTATTATCACGTGTTTATTTTTCTGATGCCTTTTGCTAGAATATTTACAATTTAGGTTTACAGTTGTTAAATACGGTGCATTACAGAATTGCTGACAGAGTTTTGTATAAACTCAATTTTGAGGGGTATGTTTTCTCGGCCGTTTCAAAACTGATCAGGACTGCATTTTGCACGCTTGGTGTCACAGAGATTTTTTTTTTTGGTTTATATTACAAGGATGTTTCCATTGTATTAATAATGGAGACACTCAGTAAAATGATATAATTTAAGTGAAGTGCAGAAATAATAATTATATATATATTTTTTTAATATTATTGTTGTTTTTGTTGTTCATACTATAGTTGTATGTTAAATTACAGTTGCAAGATGTTTAAGTAATCTGGTCCCTCTGTTTTTCAGTTTATTATATAAAATTCTTCAGCAAAACGCACTGCCTTGTTTTTAAATTTATATGCCTATTATTGTTATTATTATTTTGGACCACAGACAAAATGACCCTCTTTATTAAAATATTACTACATGAAGCAAATTGATTTCAGAATCAAATGTAATGCAATTAATGTATCTTTAAAAACGTTGTCGTTAACTACGTCATCCTACGCTCCTTCACGTAAACCGCCCCCTCTCTCTCGCCTGCCATTGGCTGCGGGGTCACGCTGAACCGATGATTCATCCGGTGATTGGACGCGCTTGGCTCTCTTAACCAATAGCGGGCCAGCTCTGTTGCAGAAAACATTGCCCTTTCAAAACTCGGGTACCGTTCACTATAATAATAATAATAATAATAATAATAATAATAATAATAATAATAATAATAATAATAATACATGTGGTGATATGTGAAAGATGTTAGATAATAGTTGTATTAATTATATTAAAAAATGAATACAAGTTACCAGCTGATCTGTCAGTTAATAAAATTACTAAAGAGGGACATTTAGATAACAGCCGGTTCATTTGTAAAGTTACAAATGGCTAATAATATGTTTTATAACTTGTACGTATAGTACAAACAGATATATTAACTTTCTAGGTACCGTTTGAGACGTAATAATCTTTCTTCCATTTAAATTAATTTTTAAAAAAACTAACACAGACACCAAGAAGGGATTATATTGTAGTGTCAAATTGAACAGGATTGTGGGGCTCTGTCTGTCTGTAGCTTTAATAAACCGAAACTCTGGAAGATTGTAGTAAACAAACACGAAGAAAAAATTATTATAATGTAGTATCAAACGTCCGTCTGCATCTTTAATAAAACAAAACTCTGGAAGAAGGCTGTAAACTACCAGAGACACCAAGAAAAATAAGGTGTAGTGTTGCATCACCGACCAAACACTGCAAAGCTTTGGAATCACCAAACCCGTTGAGCAGCAGCCGCACAAAGCAAAGAGAGAGATCAAACTGGAGACAAATTGGATCTACAATGAAACATGGCGTCGTAAAACTGTGCGCTGTAGGAGCCAACATGGCGAATTCTGGTATCCCGTTTCATAACCGTTTCTGCAGCCAATAATACGCGACGCTTCAAACCAGGCACGCCCACTACAAGTGAAGCTTTCATTTCCATGCAGGCAAAAGGTTCACTGGTTTATGCTGGAGGAGAGAAATGGCTGCGATCAATGGTGATTTGTACAGCATCGTATCACTTGTTTAAATATTTAGGTTGGGTAGAAATGTTTTCTAATAATTTATGTTTTTTTATTCGTTTATTACATGCATTGAGTTGTGATGAATAGTCTTTTTTCTGTTTAATTTAAGATCTCGCACAGAATTAACCGTGTCTGTCGTAGCTACAGAGAATTTGAACTTGTCAACGTGATTTACCGAGAAAACAAACGCGTTTAAGTTCTAGCAGAGCTCTGCAGGACTCTGAAAAACGAAAAGTGACTCCTTGCAAGTCTGTTTGTCTTCCTTTGTCACACCAGAAGAAGTTCTGACTATTTGAATGGGCATTCTACATTAAAAAATACCAAATAAAAACCTTTGATTCCGAATAAAAGGATTCCGCTAGACCTGCCCCCACACTAAAACCAGTGAAGATGGACGTCAGTGTCTCCGTGTCGCTCTTTCAAGACGAGCTCGCCTCTACCATCGAGCACGCAGTGAAAGCGGCTGTAGACACCGTCTTGTGCGAAATTACAAAAGTTGTCGGCGGCAAATTCACTGAATTCCGAATGGAAATGGCTGGAAAGGAGAAAGAGAATGAAAGTCTGAAGCTGAGATTGGAAATATCAGAGAGCCAGTTGAAAGCACTGCGACAATGTATCAGCGCGGCTGATGCGAACATTATACAAGCTCTGTGCAACATGAACACCGACTCTAATGAACAAGACGTTCAAATCAGTGAGAATAGCGGATTATTGACCAGATTTCAAGGTAAGTTTTAATTATTGACTTAAAAGCAATCTGCAAAAACGCAATTAAAATCCCTCTTTTACATTTTTGGTTAGAATGTATTTAAAGTAGGGCGCAATTAAAATATTTGCTCTCTCTACTTTGCAGATACCTTTATCACAATGTACCAAATATAGACCCCGAACACTGTAAATGAACCTTGGCACGCCTGCATAATTGTAATTGAGTTGTAATTATACCTTGTAATTAACTGAATTTCAGTTCAATTACGCATTTTTGTCATACGATCACTCTTGTGTTTTCCACACATTTCGTGACCCGATTGTTTGAAGAAGAAAAAAAAGTTATATAGTACGTTTTTGTATGTACCTGTGAGTATTGCTTGGTTATTTAACAGAATAAACATGTTAATGTATGTCGTTTGTTACTTTTTTTGTGTAATTATAATTGTACTTACTGCATCATAATTGTAATTATAAATCAGCGTGGAAAAAACCCTGCTCCCTGATTTGTTAGCTGCATTCTATAAGCCATACATTAATCCCACATAACTTTAAGAGAGCCATCACCTTGGATTGACGTTCCTCTGTCACTGGCGTATCCTAATTGTATATATCTATAAGTAACCAGTAACTAAATCAATAAAGGCTTCTAAGTGGGCTGTGTATATCCTACAAAACTGTCCCCAAGAAAAATAGCTAGACTTGCATTTCATTCACTGCACTTTCTGAGGACGAGTTGAACACTTCACTGGGAGTTTTGTCGGTTCCGTGAGGAGTAAAGATGGAGCGCAATACAGCGATCAAGCGTTACAAGTCTGTGAGCTGGTGTTAATCACTTTAAGAATTTAGCGAAAGACGTCATTTTGTCTGTACACGTCATTTGTCTTTACACTTTGTCTTTGTCTGTACACGACATTGCACTTGATACAGTGCCGTATTACATGTAGTCAGTTTGCCCCGAAATGATTCTAATAAGTGGATTGCTTGATTCTTACAAGCAGAGTATATTAGCATGGTTAATATAGGAATGATTTTGTCCCAGTGGTTTTTATCACTGTATGCGGTTGATTTCTTATATCGGTGATTCTTCTAAATGGAGTGCACTGTTCATTTAGAAAGTAATATAATTGATATACAGAAATTATTTACTTAATACACATCTTAACACTGGAAGCGCTGGGATTTCGAACTACCTAGAAGCGCCAAACCGGTCATTTTGAATGAAAGGCAAATTGTATAAAACTCAAGCTTTATTTTGTAACTGATCATACGAAATTGTATAAACATTTTATTTGTTAGTAAAAAATAACATCAACGGGTCATTTTTTCAAAAATAGTATATAATGCACTACTTCAAAACATAAATAACTATAACACAAGAAACTATTTACATAACATATTTATTTAGCCTACACACCTGGCAGCTTTCTAACCTGTACAGTCCACACACACAATACACGCTTCTCCACTTTCCCTGAGCATTTATCGCACACTGCCTTCCACAACCAGCGCACACATCCACAGTTTTGTTGTCGTTGCATTTTGCAGCCTGGCACTGTCTCCTCTTGCGTGTGGGTGCAGCACTGCCAGAAGAGGAATCTGTCTCTGCCCTTTCCGATCCACATGAGCTTGCCGAAGCTCCATGGCTAACTGCAAGATGAAGTCCCTCCTGTTGCAGTTTTCCCGGTACATTCCTTGTACAAAACATACAGCGTTGATGGCTGCCAGGTCCAAAATCTTATCAAATACACCCACAGGCCACCGATGAGATCCACCTTTGACTGAATACTGTCGTGCCATCTGGTCCAGCACATTCACACCCAACTTTGTGGCATTGCAGTATTCCACTGTCTCAGGCTCTCTGGTCATTCTCTGTCTCTGAGACATTTTTATTTTCAGTGCATCACTCTCAGTATGCTCACTCAATCTCAGTATAGTTGTTAGAATGATCCTGCAATGCTATACACAAGGGGGTACCTATAACTGAGAGGCATGTTTTCAAGCACTCAAAGAATGTAGACAGGTAGATGCCACTTAATCATGGGTCTGTTTGTATTGAAAAGGACAGGTGATTGTATTGAAAAGGACAGGCAGGATTATAGGCTATATTTGATAAATATTATTATTATTATTATTATTATTATTATTATTATTATTATTATTATTATCTTAGCAGATGCCCTTATCCAGGGCGACTTACAATTGTTACAAGATATCACATTATTTTTACATAGAATTACCCATTTATACAGTTGGGTTTTACTGGAGCAATCTAGGTAAAGTACCTTGCTCAAGGGTACAGCAGAAGTGTCCCCACCTGGGATTGAACCCACGACCCTCCGGTCAAGAGTCCAGAGCCCTGACCACTACTCCACACTGCTGCCCTAATATGTATTGAAATAACCAGTTAAAACCGGTTTTGGCGATTCTAGGTTAACATACTTATAATTATCAATTTCTTGCGAATATGTGGCTCAGACGGTGTCAGTATATCTAATACATATATTTAGGAAAAGTCACAAACGGGCGTGCGCGTTACATTCTGGAACGCAGGGTGATTTAAATTTTAAAACCCCAAACGGTCAAATTGACCAGCTTGGTGCTTCTAGTGTTAATCAATATTGTATGTATTAATAAACTGATCATTTAAAATAAGACCCATTTAAACTAATGTTTACTTTTCACTGGAACTAATTTCTTGTGCATTGCGGTATTCACTGTTATTAGATTGATTTATTTGCTGTGTTACTTTTTAAAACGCACACACATCTAATCATTTTATAATAGCATTAAGGCACGACAGGGGATGGGTTGACATGATATAATCGCACACTTAAGAGTCAAAGGACATCCGCTTTGCATCTTGCCTTATGTGTGCAATTTATATCATGTCGATCCATCCCATCATACCTCAATGCTTTACTGTAATTGCCATTGAATAAAATAGCATTGTAATTGTCATTTCAGCAAACAATTCTGCTGGAATTGTAATGGTAGTTATAATTATAATTGATCCCAGGTCTGCCTGAACATTTTCAATTTGATATATTTTGAGGGATCCCCACTAACACTTCAGAAATTAGCAATGCTGGACCGCAGCTCACAGGCCAATTTATGACATTCCTGGTAATCATTAGGACACACTTGAAATCTGTGTATAAATCTCTCTATGGGATCAATATTTATGATTTCTTATTTCATAAAACTGAGTGGGCTGAGCAACCACCTGCCCAGAATGAGGTCATCTTGGGGTCACCCTGGTGTGTTTATCAGTAAAATTCTGAAAAGCCTGTGTCGTAAGGGAAGAGTTAAAATGTGAAATGTGTTTCATGCAGATATTGAAGAGCGACGCGCTTTCTATGAAGCAGAGGAGGGGCCAGTGATAGAAGCTGGACAAGAGGACATCTTTGATCAGGAGTGGTGTGGAAGTATAATGGAGATTACAGGGTTAACAATTGTTGAAAGTAAAGAGATCCCTGAACTTGAACCTGTCCACATTACAGCGGAGGCCATAGAGCTGGAGTGTGATTACATCACAGAGGAAGTTTCTAAAGAAAATAAAGTCAATACGCTGGAGGAGAATATAGTTAAGATGGGATCTAGCCATTGTGGTGATTGTTCTCCTGAATTGGTCTGCATGGAACCCAATCAGCCTGTCTCTGAAGACACTGGTTCTAGTGTTGGAGAAGAGGGCACTGTGCTGGGGTCCATTCAGAGGAAACATTACCCCCTCAGGAAAGAGCTGCAGATGGAAAGGAGGAAGGAGCGATGCCGTCCACGAGCAGCACAGCATGTGAGTAAAGCTGAGGACAGCAATGCAGACACATGGGGGTTGCAGTTGGGGTTTTTGCGTGTTTGTTCCAGCAATGTCGCTTTTAAATGTAAATTGAAGAGTGTTTGATATACTTTCTTGTCACAAATCTAGATTCAAATTGGAACAATATGAGCACATTATTGATTGGGCAGGGTTTTGAAAATCTGTGCTGTTCAGTTCCTTGAATTGCAGTTTTCGTAACAAACTTCTTTTGTAAAATATTTATATTAATAGTTATCTTCAAGCTGGTATTTAATGTAATAGTGTAGTTAATATGAAAAACAATTACTAGAAGTAATACAAAATTAATATACTGCAAACAGACTCATTTCAGGAAAGACATACAGTGATTTTACACTCGTATTGTAACTATTCTGAAGAATTTCTACTAAATATCCATATGCAGATCTCTGAAAACTGCTGTTTAAAATGCAAGAGCTTGTCTGCTATATAAATGATTTAAAATGTCCTTTTAACATATTCTGATTTTCAGGTACTGAAGTAAAACCGATGCGAGAATTGGACATGGAACCTGTTCACAATAATGAGGAGGCTACTGAACTGGAAACTGTCCACATTAAAGACAAACTAAACTACTGTAATCCATGTGGGAAGAGTTTCACTCTATTAGGAAACTTTAAAAAACACCAGCTAATGCACAAAGGAGAGAAACCATACAACTGTAATGAATGTGGGAGAAGCTTCACTCAGTTAGGAAACCTTAAAATACACAAGCGATTTCACACAGGAGAGAAACCAAACCATTGCAATGAATGTGAGAAGACCTTCACGAAATTACAATGTCTTAAACACCAGCAAACTCACCCAGGAGAGAAATCGTTCCATTGTACTGAATGTGAGAAGACTTTCAGTGACTCAGGAAATCTTAAAAAACACAACCAAACTCATACAGGAGAGAAGCCCTACCACTGTATTGAATGTGGGAAAAGATTTATTCAGTTAGGACACCTCAAAAAACACCAGCAAATTCACTTGGGAGATAAACCATATCAATGTACTGAATGTATGAAGTGTTTCAAGTATTTAAAGAGCTTTAAAAAGCACCAGCAAAATCACACAGCAGAAACAAGCTAACTAAATGTGGGAAGAGGTTAACCCCTTTGCAGCTTCCATCGGCTGTGTTCGATTCCCGTAGTGGCAGCGTGGCAGAAATCCTAAACGAACGTGTTGGCAATTAAAAATATCATTGAAGTCGCCGCTCTGGCTCTTAATAATTGAGTGATGTCGTTATGTGAATTTCAGAAAGGAAACTGCATTTCCCAGGTACGCACTGTGCTGAAAACCAAGGATACAAGCGTGCTTAGATAAACCAGTGCAAAGGTAGCGGCTGTGATCGGCTCAGGATTCTGTATGGTATGGACAGTGACCTTAGTCGAGTGGTTTCAGTGAGTTGTGCTTGGAGTGTTCTTGACTTTTCCTAAATACATGTATTAAATACCCTGACGGCGTTTGAAAGGCAGGATCACGAAAAAAAGGAAGTTATAATCCTGCCCACCTAGAACCGCCAAAGCCATCATTGTTACTGCCTTTACAATACATGTTTTTATTTTGAATATAACCTACAATATTCTGTTTTATTTAGATAAACAAGCCTGTTATCTCTACTGGACCTGGCAGCCAGCAATTCTTTCGTTTTGTACAAGGAATGCACCAGGGAAAATATCAGTATGAGAGATTTCATCTTGGAGCTAGTCACAGTGCTTCGGCAGAAACATTTCGATCAGAAAACTGCAAAGCAGCAGGGAAATGCAGCTCAACCTGGATTCAGTGGTACACAGAGTGACACACACACACAGAAAACATGTTACTTTAGTTTTAAATTAAAAACAACTTTTGTTTTTACAGTTTTGTATGTACATATACCTGTTTACACAGTTGTGTTTTTTTTAAAATAAATGTTTATTTTAAGTGCTGGGACAAATATCCTAATATTCGAACGACTATTTTTTGACATGTATTCGGATACAAAAATGAGATGTTCGTATTTGCTACAAATGACAAAAATACCTTGCGCTTACTTACTGCTTCACCAAAATTTGCGCGACAGTTTAAAAAAATGGCAAAACAAAAAGAGCTATGTGATATGTGAGATTATATACACACAGATAACAGCATCAACACGGCAGCTCTTGAGCCTCTATTTAAAAGTTTTAGACAGCAAAAAGTAAACCAACCAGATTATGCGTTCGCACCTTTAGTGATCTCTATGGAATGCCATCTGGGACAAAAATGCGTTGTGCTGCTTTAGAGCGAGTCAGAATGTCATTGGAAAGAAATGCCTTGATAAAACAGTACCCAGCTTCTTGAAAATGTTGTGTAGTGATTTTTATATAGACTGGGTATGTTTGTGGCAAAGTGATTTATAGGGCAGTGGTGATGTAGTGCTCAGGAATGGTAGACACAAGCAGCTCTTTTTTTGCTGACAAATAATACCTGGCTCTACACAATGACGTGTATCGCTCAGGCAAACCACGGGGTTCAATCCTGAAATAATAATACACTAAACAAAACCCACACAAACACAACCCGGTCACAAGTCCAGAGTGAGTGCTCTTAGTGAAGGTGGTGATTTACAGGTTTATTCATGTACAATGGTGAAGTGGAGTCTGGTTTTAATTGCTGGCAGTTTAGCTACAGCTCCTGGAGGTTAGCCTTCTATAAATGACAAGCACAGGCAGTTAGAAACAAACAACACACTTAACACTCACAATTCACAAATTGATCACTTCCTTTCTTGGTCCTAGTGGTAACCACATCAAAACGAACAGATCACTGGGGCCACTTCCCTAAATACCCTCAGTCACGCCCTCTTTCGGTGGCGTGGCCAATCACGTCTTCTCCAATCCGTGACTGGCACATCACCTACCGCATTAAGGAAATGGTATCGTGGCCCTGCCCCTTCCTGGATGGTCGGCTTCCGACTGACCCTGGAATGAACTGCCGAACCATCCATTACGGGTGCTCTGCTCTGATTACACAGTGCCCTCACAGATCGGGAGGGATTCATTAAGCTCTCTGTCACACTCACATATAACAAGGACACAAACTCCCCTCAAGATCCGGCTTCAGCATTCATCGCAGCTGCTCTCTTGCCTTCCTCAGTGTTATCTGAAACTCCTCCCAGACCATCACCATCATTAGCTTGTGCTCAGTCCTCTAGTTTCAAGATGATGCTTTCGATGCATAAATTCACAATAAACGGAGACATGCAATTTATTTTTAATAAGTGAACAATAAATTAAATGTGGGACTATATTACACTGCAGATGTATACACAATATACGTTTCTGGTTTTGTCTTCATTTAAAATGTGTTTTAATTATTTAAATTATTTGTTTATAAGCGATGTAAACCACTTCAGGTCATGCGGTTCTGATGATATATACCACTTCTGGGGTGGATAAAGGCCCAGGTGTGGTATAACACCACAAGTGTGGTATATATCATCATGGGAACCGCACGGCCCGTCGTGGTTTATACCTTACGCATATAGAAATCACTATCTCTGTCTCCCTGGATCTCTCATCAAAACATCAAAGACCATCAAGCCGCCTTGATTCCTGGTTGGTGTTTCCCTGTGCTGGAGTGAACTCAAAAGGCTGCTTGTCTGAATGCTTCGCTAAGAAAAAAAGTGAACTTCAAGACTACCTATTTCTTTCTTTTGGACTAAAGAAACTTTTCTTCAATTACATGAAATCTCTTTGCTAGACTACTCAATAACAACTACAAGCTTCTCTGCAACGCTCATTTCAAATAACTACACACACGCTGTCATGGCATGTATATACAGTACTGTGCAAAAGTTTTAGGCAGGTGTGAAAAATGCTGTAAAGTAAGAATGCTTTCAAAAATAGACATGTTAATAGTTTATATTTATCAATTAACTAAATGCAAAGTGAGTGAACAGAAGAAAATCTACATCAAATCAATATTTGGTGTGACCACCCTTTGCCTTCAAAACAGCATCAATTCTTCTAGGTACATTTGCACACAGTTTTTGAAGGAACTCGGCAGGTAGGTTGGCCCAAACATCTTGGAGAACTAACCACAGTTCTTCTGTGGATTTAGGCAGCCTCAGTTGCTTCTCTCTCTTCATGTAATCCCAGACAGACTCGATGATGTTGAGATCAGGGCTCTGTGGGGCCATGCCATCACTTCCAGGACTCCTTGTTCTTCTTTACGCTGAAGATAGTTCTTAATGACTTTCGCTGTATGTTTGGGGTCGTTGTCATGCTGCAGAATAAATTTGGGGCCAATCAGATG
Organism: Acipenser oxyrinchus oxyrinchus; assembly: GCA_030684275.1. Taxonomy (NCBI): domain Eukaryota; kingdom Metazoa; phylum Chordata; class Actinopteri; order Acipenseriformes; family Acipenseridae; genus Acipenser; species Acipenser oxyrinchus. Next base: position 4,476,385 of record CM060294.1, read on the forward strand.
CCTCCCTGATGGTATTGCATGATGGATAAGTATCTGCCTGTACTTCTCAGCATTGAGGAGACCATTAATTCTGACCAAATCCCCAACTCCATTTGCAGAAATGCAGCCCCAAACTTGCAAGGAACCTCCACCATGCTTCACTGTTGCATGCAGACACTCATTCGTGTATGCTGTCCAGCCCTTCGCGAACAAACTGCCTTCTGCTACAGCCAAATATTTCAAATTTTGACTCATCAGTCCAGAGCACCTGCTGCCATTTTTCTGCACCCCAGTTCCTGTGTTTTCGTGCATAGTTGAGTCGCTTGGCCTTGTTTCCACGCCGGAGGTATGGCTTTTTGGCCGCAAGTCTTCCATGAAGGCCACTTCTGACCAGACTTCTCCGGACAGTAGATGGGTGTACCAGGGTCCCACTGTTTTCTGCCAGTTCTGAGCTGATGACACTGCTGGGCATCTTCCGATTGCGAAGGGAAGTAAGCATGATGTGTCTTTCATCTGCTGCAGTAAGTTTCCTTGGCCGACCACTGCGCCTACGGTCCTCAACGTTGCCCGTTTCTTTGTGCTTCTTCAAAGAGCTTGGACAGCACATCTGGAAACCCCTGTCTGCCTTGAAATTTCTGCCTGGGAGAGACCTTGCTGATGCAGTATAACTACCTTGTGTCTTGTTGCTGTGCTCAGTCTTGCCATGGTGTATGACTTTTGACAGTAAACTGTCTTCAGCAACCTCACCTTGTTAGCTGAGTTTGGCTGTTCCTCACCCAGTTTTATTCCTCCTACACAGCTGTTTCTGTTAATGATTGTGTTTCAACCTACATATTGAATTGATGATCATTAGCACCTGTTTGGTATAATTGTTTAATCATACACCTGACTATATGCCTACAAAATCCCTGACTTTGTGCAAGTGTACCTAGAAGAATTGATGCTGTTTTGAAGGCAAAGGGTGGTCACACCAAATATGGATTTGATTTAGATTTTTCTTCTGTTCACTCACTTTGCATTTAGTTAATTGATAAATATAATCTATTAACATGTCTATTTTTGAAAGCATTCTTACTTTACAGCATTTTTTCACACCTGCCTAAAACTTTTGCACAGTACTGTATATATATATAGCATCGCAGCCATTGTGTGTGCTGATGCGCTAGGAGGCAAAATAAGCTGGAGCCATCAACACCAGACAGAAGGATATCTACATCATCATATGGGAGGAAGCGCAAATGGATGGAGACAAAGATGGATCACATTAGTTTACTGTGAAGCTACGTCTTAGTTGGTGCTTATCTTGGCGAGAGCCGAGTTCAAATCAGCATGAAGTTTTAACATCTACTCTCGTGTAATGGAAATCATTTATATATATATAGTTCATAACGTCTTGATGGTGCCTCCATAGTCATATTATTTGAAATGTATTAAACTTGTTAAATGCTTGATGTAACCTGCTTAAATAACTTTAGAATGTGTTGATATAATTATTAACTTTATTTAGCTTATTTTAAGACATTTAATGATAAAACATGCTGTGCAAATTAACTGTTTAAATTACTTCTAAGATTTCTATAATCTAGATGATTTTAACTAAGTAGAGCTTGTTGGGTATTTATCAGAAAAATGAATGATATTTTAACTTAATATTATGTTTTGTAAATAATTTTATAACCATTTACATTGATTACAAATTAAAGTGTTGTTCGAGGTTGAGTCTGTCCCTTTTATCAAGTACTTTGAATGAACCCTGAATTTATAACTGAAAGCATATTTTTAGTATTTTTATTAAGAAATTTGAAATATATCCAGAAAGTATAATTAAAATATAGTTTTAGCATTTATGTTAAGAACATTTTGAATTAAGTTAATTGAAATATTAATGTGGTAGCCCAAACACTCTAGACTTCTAACTTTTATCACCACAGGCGGTCCCTCAAGACACCTGTGTTGGGGCTGTGGACAGCCGGACACTTGCAGCGCCAGTGCCCATCAACCACCACCACTTAAACAGTAACTTTGAAATCCAATAGTTGGTAGCTTTGGAGCCATTCCTACATTTTTCCCATTCAGTCAAACAGTTTTTAACCAATCACACCATACCGTGTTTTAAGAACATGTTCTTAATACTTTATACACACTGATATTTTAATTGGGAGACATACAATCTATATGGATTTACTAGACTCTTGTCTTGTAGATATTCTTCCAGCCAAACTCAAGATTTTTACGATCTAAGATATTTTAATTTCAGGGTTCTGTGATTTTAAGTTTCACATGAATTTTTATTTGTAAAATCATAAAAAAGGTTAAAAAAAACTCACTTAAAAACAGAAACTTTGAAATCCAATAGGTATCTTGTAGACATTCCTGCATTTTTCACATTTGAGTCAAATGTTCAACCCATCATAGCATTAATAAAATGGTCCAGGTACATGTATGCATAGTAACTTGGGGTACATACATTTTACAAGTTTGCAATACAACAAATTACTGAAGCAAATGATAATGTTTTCACAATATCTACATTTTAAAATGCTGCATTCACACATTTTCACTTGGTTTTAATAAGTTAATGTGATGGAAATGCATTAATGATGTCTGGGGTTTAATTGATCCACCACAGCCACACACATTCTAAGTTAAAATACAGTTTCTTGTTTCAGCAGGATCAGAGGTTCTTACTCGGTTGTGAATGTATATTTTACTTCAAACACGTGAGATATTGTAATATTTGAATGGCTCAGTTTAACAATATCTTTTATGTCTTGGGTTCCACTAAATGCTTGTAAGTGCTGTTTAATAAATAAAGAAAAATAATAGACTACTTGAGAAAATACAGTTTATTCAGACGCTAAATACCTTGAAGAAAAACTACTAGATTTGAGCAATACTTCAGAAACACCTCCATCAAGCATCACCTACACATACTGTATTTATCAATCAATCAATCTTCATTTTATACAGCGCCTTTCACAGTGAACCACCATCACAAAGTGCTTTACAAGATAGTGAGGAACAATGCAAATACATTAAATACAAGGCTAGGATGTGAAATCTAAACATTGTGGATGTGTGCGTCATACGAATAAGATGGAGTGAAAAACCTGAAATAGCAATTTAGACAACAAATATCATTACATGCATTTAAACAACATTATAATTCTATGCTATGCACTGCAATTCAATAAATCATATAGTTACCTTCCTTTATGACTTGGAGGAAAGTGCAAATGTTTTATTGAAGAACTAAAGCAGTCTGACGAATGTGAAAGAAGAATACCAATCCTGTGATGGTCGTTGCTCCGCGGTCCAGCCTGGAGGGATGCAAAGAGAAGCCCAGCGTTCACACCTTGCTCCAGGGGTTTAGCTGTAAAGAAGCCAAGTCACAGTCCTGCCTTTGTAGCGCTGAAACAGTCTTTTCCTTCTGGTTTTAATGAAGGAGTGTTTAGCAGTCGACAAGCAGAGTTTCCTGGCAGTTTCCAAGTACAGGCGATAGCTACTGTGGCAGTCAGGAAATGGTGAATTTTCAGTGACCCATATGGAACGTCAAGATTCACCCTCCTCTGTGGAAGATGCACAGCTTTTATTACCAGCAGATAGGAGACATGTGGCTTTGCCAAATCATATACACATTATATTACTGTTTTTATAAGAAATATAGGGCATATTTTTTTAATTCTGTGACCTGCCACTAGATTGAAACAAAGGCAATTAAGTCCTGCAAGGACCCATGTCTCCCATCAATAGATTGCTTAATTAATGTTTGCAGTCTGTCAGTGGGACGGAGGAGGGTAATACTGGGACGCAAGAATCACTGTCGAGCCCTCTTAAAGTGTTGTTGGCTAGTCGATGAAACACCAAGAATGGAAGGTGCCCAGAGAAGTACCCTACTCAGCTCAGTCCAGACAGTTGTCATGCTGATTCTTGAAATGTATTTTTGTTTACGACTGCAAGTCACCCTGGATAAGGGCGTCTGCTAAGAAATAAATAATAATAATAATAATAATAATAATAATAATAATAATAATAATAATAATAATAATGTCTGAGTTGGTGCTTATCTTGGTTAAAAGCAGAGTCCAATATCAGCATGAAGTTTTAACACCTACTCTCATGTATATCCATTGCTACAGCGCCGATGGACCATGATGATAGATCACCTAGAAAGAGTTGCATGTTCTATGTCTTACCAGATGATGGCAGTCTGCGGTTGCCTGTGTTATCTGGTTCCTTTGGCTGCTTGTGTGGGGTGGAAATGGCAAGTTAGGATTAAAAACCCCAAAGCCACATTTCCTTGCTTTTGTGGCGATGAGTTCAACCCTAACGCTGCATTAGCATAGTTTTTGCAATGAAGTCCCTTGCGTTTCATTATAAACCACAGCCCTTCTGTGGAGGGGTTCCATACATGACTGTTGCATGTCACCACATTGTATCAGACATGTTAATGCAAAGAGTGCAGACTCAGTAAAATAGTAAAACAATGTTGATCGTTTACATAGTTCTTGAAATCTATGATGCATAATTGTAACGTAAGAAATGAAGTGGCGTCACACTAGACAACATAAGTGACTTAAGGTAATGTAGTAGCCCTTTATGTCAGCTTAAACAGGTTTTAAAAGACATAAGGTTCATTTCACAAGGTCTCAAAAATGCCTCATGTTTTGTCAATAAAAAACCTCTTTAATTATCAGCTATTAATGGAACATTTATAATGCAATCTTCATGAACAGTAAAACAAAAATAATAATCATGAACATGAAACAAACGTAAATAATTGTTTTCATAATTGAGAGCAAGGATTTAACATATTGCTCATTCTTTACTAAAGCTAGAACTTAAGTGATTGTATTAAATGTAATGTTAAACTGTAATGTTAAACTGCAGCTGCAGTGTGATTTTACTGCAGTACGGTGTTAAACTGCACTTCCAATATGTATTGTGGTTCCTGTAGTTTATTGTTTGTGATTCCATTACAGGTTACTGTTAAACTGCAGTTGCAATGTGTTTTTTTACTGCCTTTTTGGTGTTAAACTGCAGCTATAAATTAATTCTATTAAACATAAGCTTAAACTGCACTTACAATGCGATTCTGCATCTCCGTTGAAAACGTCACAAAAATTGTGTATTAAAGAAGGCAACTTGAATTTTTATTTTTGTTAGAAAAATGAGGTGCCAGTGTTGCTAACAGAAAAAAATATCTATTCCTTAACACTTTTATTAATATGAGACCAAATGTAAAGGATTTAACTAACGAAATGAATGAAAAAACACAGGATTACAAGTAAAGGTAGAAAATCAGCCCAGTGTTTTAATCTGGAATTTTAATTCATGAAACGTGAGACAGTAATAACGCTCCTAATCAAAATATTTTTATTTTTATTTTTATTATCGATCCTCATTGAAGAGATACAAAAGCTTCACGCACATTGTTTTAAATTCATTGGGTGTATCAGAGTGCTAGCATTCAAGCAGGCTATAAATTTCGTTAAAAACTGTCACGTCACATCGAAGAAATGTTATCCATGTAACATAATGAAATTGGAAATACCGACCCCATATTATCAGTAAGAGCTTCTCGATGAGCGATCCAGCACTCATTTAAAATGTATTTATATATTAGGGGTGGGCATTGATATGAAAATTGTATATCAATATTGTGCATGTATTTCGATATCGAGAATAATCTTCCAAAACACAGAAATATAAAAACACAAATGCAATATGAAACATATATACAGTGCCTATAGAAAGTCTACACCCCCTTGAACTTTTTTCACATTGTGTTGTGTCAGTGCCTCAGAGTTTCATGGATTTAAATGAGGATTTTTTTCCACTTATCTACACTGTTAAAGGGAGAAAAAGTTTTTATTGAGAAAAAGATTATATATTAAATACAAAACTATAAGATCATAATTGGATAAGTGTCCACCCCCCTGAGTTAATACTTGGCGGAAGCACCTTTGGCAGCAATTACAGCTGTGAGTCTGTTGGGATAGGTCTCTACCAACTTTGCACACCTAGATTTGGCAATATTTGACCATTCTTCTTTACAAAACTGTTCTGTCAAGCTCTGTTAAGTTCCTTGGGGAGCGTTGATGGACAGCAATCTTCAAGTAATATCACAAATAACAGATATTTACATATGAAAAGCAATAACTTACTTTAACTTAGTGGTGCTTTGCTTCACAATATCCATGAAGAAACACAAGGTCTTGTTATATTGTTTTACTATTCCATCATCAGCCACCTCAAAACTGAAATATTTCTATAGTATACTTCACTGCACAGGCTAGCCAATCCAGAAGTAATGTAAGCTTCTCTGCGTGTAAATGCACGACATATCTAAAAGTATTAAGTATGGTGTAATGCTGAATGCTGCATTATTTTGAGATGTGTTTTGATGTTTTAGAAGTACATCTCATTTATAATACCGAAAGTTTACATTTTAAAAATACATTAATAACAGTGTAAATCGCGTGGAAAAAAATGCAATGAACCACACTGACGCATGCGCATATCTCCCAATAATCCCAGTAGTGCTTAATGCAGCATGCAGATATCATTCAGTACCTTAGGAGCACGTTCTGAATGGAAGAAAAAAAAGATATACATATATCAAATTATTTAAGCCGATTTTCCTGTTTATTATGGGGTTTTTTGTGTTAAGTTTGTTTTAGGTGTGTATCCCTTTAAAAAAGACGGTCCTGTTTCTGAATTATTTGAAGCGCGCATTTTTTGACCACAGGATATAGTTTCCGGTAAGGGATTGGCCGGTGAGAGGAAACAGGTGAAGAAACGGCAGTAGAGCACACGAGAGAGGGGACACAGGGTGTTGATTTGTTGTTTTTCTTGATTTATAGCTATTGAATGTTTGAAATACATTTGTTAAATCGGGATCTTAGAAAAAGAAAAACTCCAATCAATGGAATAAAATGGTTAAATAATAATGTATGTGATATATATATATATATATATATATATATATATATATATATATATATATATATATATATATATATATATATATATTCGTTTTAATCATGATGTACCTGGTACATTAGGCAGCACTGAGCGAGCCTTATTGAGAACGTACCAGATACGTCCAATAGCAAGGAGTTAAATGTTTCACTAAGTTATTCATTGAAGCCCTCACATTAAGGGCGCTCCGCAGACTCTCTACAGTATATATTTAAATGTTCATTCACCTTGTATTACAGACTGTCACGATTTTTATTTTAGTTTTAATGACTAGTAAAATTAGATGCTCTGCTGTGTTTGTGAAAGTATCGTCACATTGTTCGACTAACAAAACAACACTTACCATGTTTTGGTATGCATTCTGGGAGCTGTAGTTCAAACGCGAGCGTGTGTCTATGTGATTGCATAGGTTTACAGACTCCCCAGAACTACAGGTCCCACAGTGGCCTGACATCACTTACACATAGTTTGGCTGAACCAATCAGCAAAGCGGCTCGTGTAACAAGCCCACTCCTTCATGGGTGGGAAAGAATGGGGCCTCCTCTCGTTTGTAAACTTTCTTATGTTCTTACAACATTGCAAATAAATGGAACATAGAAATTTGTGTCCAATTCCGACAAACCCCACAAAAGTTATTAAAGTGAAAGGTTAGAGGTTTAACACTGAGCACCCAACTCAACCCTAACTATAATATATATGTAGAATATTATATGTGGTTGAATATATTACCACACAATAATATGCCTCGAGTTGGTTTTGCACCGTAATGCACAAGGTGATAGTTTCTTGTTTGTGTAAACTGCAACGGCTGGTCTGGAAAACGCTGCATTCATAGTCATGTCTGTGGAGGTGACGGTCAGCGTGGCTATAAGTGCTCGGAGAGAATCTGGCTCAAAGTCGTCCGCGTCGTTTACTGACAAGATGAAATTCCAAAGCGATTGACCGGGTCTTTTCAGGTATCTGGTGAAATTCTTTCGTTTCTCCCACTGAGCATAAATACAACATTTTGTGGTTTAAGTCATTGTTTTCTTTGCTTGTATTTTCATTTGTCTAGCTCTTTTAAAAATTTAAATTCTTCTGTTTTTTCCAGTTGTCCACATCTCAACATGATACCTGTTGGTTTCAAACAAAACACCACTTGATTTTTGTTTTGTCTCAGACCATAAAAGAGACATACGCTGTAAAACACAGATAGCATTGTCATTGTTAGATGGACATTTGCAACCCATGATGACACAACTTTTGCCAAATTTAACATTACATTGTTTTTTAAATGAATTATTGTTTATAGCTGCATATATTGCTGCTGTTGCTATTTTTTAATTGCTTAATTCCTGAACATTCCTGCAGTTATGGTAATAAAAGTATCTAAGATTTTGATTTAAATTAGGACACTGACAAAAGTATGCAGAACCTACACCAGACACTGGCGAGAGAACCAGGGCACTGCCACAGGACACAAGACTCAGCACAGGCAGGACAGCACAGGACACAAGACTCAGCACAGCCAGGACAGCACAGGACACAAGACTCAGCACAGCCAGGACAGCACAGGACACAAGGCTCAGCACAGCAAGGACAGCACAGGACACAAGACTCAGCACAGCCAGGACAGCACAGGACACAAGACTCAGCACAGCCAGGACAGCACAGGACACGAGGCTCAGCACAGCCAGGACAGCACAGGGCACAAGACTCAGCACAGTCAGGACAGCACAGGACACAAGACTCAGCACAGCCAGGACAGCACAGGACACAAGACTCAGCACAGTCAGGACAGCACAGGACACAAGACTCAGCACAGTCAGGACAGCACAGGACACAAGACTCACTGACCTGTGCTATCCTGTCCTCGGGACAGCGCTCTGCATGCCTCGGCCACAGAACACCCCAAACCCTACTGTAAGCACTGCCCATTATATCATTGTGAAGAAGAAATATGCAGATCTGCCTGTGATTGTTTATGTGGGTAATTCAGTGGAAGCATTGATATCTACCTTTGAAAAACTGTTCTGCTGCAAAATTATTTCAAACTATTATCTAGTGTTATTCAATCAGTGTTTTCAGTAGAGCTACTCAAAATTAATTTAACGTACAACTCTGTAGAAATATTAACACTTGAACCGCCACGGTCATGCTCATACCTAGAACTGCCACCGGCAGTCATTATGACGGTTAAATATTAAACAACCTCAATATTAAAATGAAAGACAAACAATCAGATACAACTCAAACGTTTTATTCAAGCACATCATATCAAACATCTGCACAGCCAAAACACAGTTATTTAAATGAACAATTAAACATAAAAGGGTTTACTTTCTAACTTACCACATATAAAGCACTGACTTCAAAAATGAAAAACTATAATAAAATAAACATTTCAAAAGAAACTAGTGTTTAAACGGGTATATGTACATACAAAATAGCATTAAAAAGATCTCAACTCCCATTGTGTAACATGAATGTGTTTTCAGGAAATGGACTTCAAAAGTAACACCCTAAGTAGCACAATCCACACAGATGTAACGCTTCTCAACTTTTCCTGTGCATTTACCACATACTGCTCTTTCACATTGGGCACAGATATCAGAAGTTTTATTTTTATTGCATTTAGCAACCTTGCATTGCTTTCTCTTGCGTGTGTCGCTGGGTGCAGCACTGAATCCAGGTTGCTTTGCAGTTTTCTGATCGAAATGTTTCTGCCGAAGCTCTGTGGCTAGCTTCAAGATGAAATCTCTCCTACTGATATTTTCTCCAGTGCATTCCTTGTACAAAACGAAGGAATTGATGGCTGCCAGGTCCAGCACATTGTAAAACACAGCAACTGGCCAGCGTCGAGAACCAGCTTTCACAGAGTACTGACGTACCATCTGGTCTATTACGTCCACCCCATGCTTTGTGTCATTGTAGAAATCCACGGTCTCTGGTTTTTCTTGTCAACACTCCCGATGGCAACGGACGTATGGCGGGAGCTGAGAATAACGATATTCTTTCTCGGCTTGCACTTGTAAACAGTTAGCGTAGCACAGTCATTGTGTTTCAAAATTGTACTGGAGTACAGCTGCGGTTGCAAGTTTTGCGCAGATGGTGGAAGCTCTCTCCTTGCTTTGTTCACTGTTCCAACCAGGCTGGTTTTCTTTTCCTTCAACTTTTTGCCAATTGCAGTGAAGTAAAAAATTGTTAGTGGTAACATTCCTCCCTTTTCCTAAGTATGGTTCCATCAGCCTAAGTACCACATTGTCACCAGGTCTCTGACCAGCTGGGCAAGTTTCATCTTTGCCCAGGTAGGGGTAACCATTCACCACATATTTGGACTCAACGTCCACTGCCAGCCAAAACTTGATCCCAAATTTGTCAGGTTTGTTTGGCATGTATTGTGTCCAGCGACACCGTGCTTTTGTGGAAAACAGCTGCTCATCCACTGTAAGGTTCTCTCCAGGCTTGTAACAGGCAATGCTGTTTTCAATGAAACCGTTCCAAATTTCTGATGCCAGGGCAAATTTATCTGTCTGAAGGCGGGCACTTCTCGTTGCTCTAAAATCAAAACTCAAAAACCTCAAGATTTCTCGAAAACGATTCCGTGACATCGTCTCTATAAAAAAAGCAATTCCCCATTGTGTAGACCAAAGGCTTTCCAGGTAAAGGCTTTTACCACCATACGCTCCTCGAACATACAGGATTGCAATAAACGCTTCTAATTCCTCCAGCGACATTGCCCAGGAATCATCATTTTGTATCCTATGTGCCTCTGCTACAGTACAGCGTTGAATGTGGTGTAGCATTCGCACATCGATCAATAAATGAAAAGCACTGAGAATGCTATTGATGTTGCGTTTTGCGTACGGCGTGGGACCTGAGGTTTCAGTCAAAACATTTTGTGCAGCCCGTCTTCCCACAGCGTCGACACGGGACTTATAATTTCCCAAACAGTGCCATCTTTCCCAGTCTCCTGAATGCCTGTTTGTGCTGGCGATGCAGCTGGAGTCGCTGTCCTTGGTACTGCTGCGGGTGAAGCGGTTGGCATGGCTGGCACGCCTGCAGCTGCTGCAGGAGACGATACAGGCAAAGCGGCTGGCACTGCAGAGGACTCCCCAAGACTGCTGCTTCTGCCACGACCTCTTCTGCCCCTGGGGAGCCCTCTGTGTGATTGTGGCACTTCAGTGGCACTTTCCTCGCTTTCACTGGTGGAACTGCCTGTATCACAAATCCAGGATTCATCGCTGTCGTAATCGCTCACATTCCCTGCATCAGAATCATTTTCGGACAAAGCGGTAAGCATATCAATCGCTGCTTGAGTGGTCATCCGTCTTCTTTGAGCCATTCTGAGTTTCAGCCTAGTCTCTGTCAGTGTACCTGTGAGAGTAAAATAGTAAAACTATACGACAGCAGACTATATATGCTCACATAGACAGCCAGACGCCAGTTATCCAAGGAATTGATAGGATTGCAATAGATCTTTGGATAACACATGTCCAGACTTCAAGAGCCATATTCTATTCAAAGACATACTGCTGTAAGCTCAGTGGGGTAGAGATAACAAAAAATAGAATATTGTAGGTTATATTCAAAATAAAAACATGTATTGGAAAAGGCAGTCAAAATGACTGCTTTTGAAGTTCTAGGTGGGCAGGATTATCACTTCCTTATTTTTGTGATCCTGCCTTTGAAACGCTCGTCAGGGTATTTAATGCATGTATTTAGGAAAAGTCATAAAACAGACAACCGCATAACTTTCAGACATGCAGAAATTTAAATTTGAAAACCTCAAACTGTCAAACTATTTTGAACTTTCCTAAAATAATCAATCAGTCTGAACATAATTTATTGCAAACAGAAATAAATGACCCCTTAATGTACTGTATTCCTCTATTCCCAGCATTACAGTGTCACTCACCTCTCTCAGTGATGCTAGAAGGTGGGGTTTCCTCCTGCAGGATCCTCTCATTGGCCTGGTCACACCCCAGCTCAGTCACTTCCTCCTTGATCTCAACAGTCCTGTCTGCAGAAACAACCCATCGAATAGGAAGCTCTGGGCTGATGTGAGCTGTTTCCATCTCAGAAACTTCCTTTGAGTGAGGCTGATCCATTCTCACTGAAGAAAAGGACGACAAGACTTTTAGTTTGTCATTTCAGATTGCATATAAGGTGCTTTTATTTGAATTTCCAGAGAACTCACACTTTAGAAAACTATATAATGCATGAATCCAATCAGTATTTAAAATCACATATCAAACTTTACTTGGAATATTGTAATATGAATTCCTCTGTGTACAGCAACAGACTGAAGAAACTTGCAAAAGGCATGCAAGGCTATTCCACCCCTAAAACATGGGGATTCTTCTATTATGTAACGTTTGTTACATTATGCAAACATTTAATATCAGACACATATCTACATGCATGAGAAGTTATTATGGAACACATCAACAGGGTTGAATAGCCCCACCTAACCCTACATTAGGGTGGGTGAAGCAGGCGTCTGGTGATTCTGTCTCTATGGAGAGTTCTGCTCAGAGCTCTGTGCTGCTCATGAACTTCACAGTGTTCAACTCCTCCTATAATTAAATACTAATCAGTGAAGCACAATCTTTCTGCATTTTTGAGAAGTATAAATGCTGTGGTAAGCACAAATAATAATCACAATACTCCTACTTTGATGGTTTTGTTTTATTTCCCTTTAAAAGCTACCATTTCAGAAAATATCATTCTCTCAAGCATTTTGAAACGGGTAAACAGAATCAAATATGAATTTAGAAGTATAGTAGTCGATGGCACCTAATCAGGATCCTGATAATCGAGATTTCTGCTTAAATGGGACACAAATCTGGGGGCGGTTCTTCCCAATGTTATTTATGTCATTTAATTGGGACGTCACTTTGTTTAATTGGGATACAGTATTTTCAAATGATGAACAGAGATCGCTTTCCAGAGCAAGACCGCTTGCGTAGCACAGGACACTTTGTTTAATTGGGATACAGTATAAAATGTACATTTGTGAATATGAAACTTAGCCATTAAAACTATCAAATGTATTCTGTAAAATGTGTGACTTTCAATAGTATTAGAACTGGTGAAACCAAAGAGTACATTACCAATATGTATTTCAAAGTTTTTCCTTTATTAATATTATTGCTGATAAAAGCAACCAGACCAGAGGAGTGTCTACAATTCCAAAAATAAATGCAGCATTGTTTCAGTGGAGTCATTACAAAATGAGCAACTAACATCAATGTCCTGTTGAGGTTTTTCAAATTGTTCTGAACAGGATAGCATTTATGTATAACTTTATATGATATTTCTTTAATCTTATTGGTTGACAAGTATTTGTTGGGCAAAATCCAAGCTTTTCTCCAGTTTCTACCCTCAGTAAACCCATCCCAGTAAGTCACAGTATAAGGAATGGATACCAGATCACTTTCAAAGAGAGATTGTATACATTTATTATTATTATTATTATAATATTATTCATTAAACAGTATTTTCCAATAAAAAGTTTGGGAAGGGTCTAGGGAAGGTGAAGGACAAGTTAAAGCTTTCAAATCATCCTTCAATAAAGTGATTACTCCTCTAGGAATTGCGTCGAGAATAATTGTAAATTCCTTAGTTGTAATCGGTAGATTGAAAGTTGATAAGAATTCTGTAGTTAAGAAGATTGCCATTACAGTTAAATAACTTAGTAACTAATATGATGCCATTGTTAAACCAACTGGGGAAAACTGATCTGTTTTTACAGCAAATCTCTATTATTCCAAATGAAATATGTTTGAGGGGAAATTATGTTTGTAAATTAGAGACCAAGAGTTATGAAAGCTGGACAATTTGATGGGAATTTTACTGATATTGTAATTACATAACAATAGAAAGTTTAAACCACCAAGATTATTAAAAATATAAGGAGGAATAAAATTCCAAATTGAAGCTGAATTCTTGATAAATTGCTTAACCCAATTAAACAAAATTATTATTATTATTATTTTGTATTATTATTTTCTTCTTAGCAGACGCCCTCAGCCAGGGCGACTTACAACTGTTACAAGATATCACATTATTTTTTACACACAATTACCCATTTATACAGTTGGGTTTTTACTGGAGCAATCTAGGTAAAGTACCTTGCTCAAGGGTACAGCAGCAGTGTCCCCCACCTGGGATTGAACCCACGACCCTCCGGTCAAGAGTCCAGAGCCCTAACCTCTACACCACACTGCTGCCCTACCTTTTAATGCGCAACTCGTAACAGACGTCATCATTATATGCTACAGTCCGATCACATAAGGGTGATAAATCTAGGTACTAAAATGAAGTTTAGGGGTGCTGAGGGTCAGTGAAGCGCTACGCCTAAATCTAGGATTTGCTCACGCAGCACGACCCCGTGGGAAGCGCTATCGTTCTGCAGCGTATATACTCCAAATGAGGTCTGTTCGAGGTGAGATTATGTTTGTAAGTCAGAGACTCTGCAGCTGATGCATCGTTCACACACCCTCGTCTCTGTTAATCGCCTGGAATAATAAAGGCGCCTGCTAAACAAACAGATAAGAAGCAGCAGCTGGAATGCGAAGAAGAAGCGGGTCGAATAAAAAGCCAACTCATGCATCGCTAACCCTGAGCTCTTTACTAAAGCTGGGGATCAGCCAGTCCTGTACTGGGGACGATCCTGAGATCGTGGAAACGCACTGACTGCGAATCCCCACATCAAAACAACTTCTCACTGTGGTATCGAAGAGCATTCCTGTAGAGTTAAATGTAAAACTTCATTTTTGTGCAGTTTTCAAATTCCGTTTTGCTCAAACCAGCGGCAACCCATTTGAATTAAACAACGATAAGTTACGTTGTGTTTACCTCTCTCCTCTGTTGCTCTCTCTGGAGTCGGCGTTAGCTGCTGCTGCTGCTGTTGCTGTTGTTTTTCTTTCTTTAATCGGTCTCGAGACTTCCGTTTCAAATCTAAACCGTCACTTTAAAACCATTCTGATAAAAAAAAAACAATAATCCGTTAATAAATCAAACAAAGTACAATGACCAAGAGTCAGCACCATATTGAATGGCGACGGACATTTAAAAAAACAAACATATTATCCACGGACTAACAAAACAGAAGCTATATACAATTACATACGTGTATTCACCGCCACGGACAATGACCCACGCTCCCACACCACGAGCAGCAGCTTCACAATACAAACTCTTTCACCCCACGCACCACAAAGCAGAGACGAAACTGGCGCCATTTCGGATCCATAGCAGGTCATCGCTCAGTAAAACACAACGCGGTCAGAGCCAACATGGCGAACACCGGTATCCAGTTTCACAACCTCCTATTGTCATCGCGATCCCGTCCTTTCTTCGACAGGGAGGTCAGCCAATCAGTTTCGCCAAACGGGTTTAGAGAGTTTCTGCAGCCAATAATACGTGACGGTTCCAACCAGGCACGCCCACTGCCGGTGACGCCCCATTTCATTACAGGACATAGAAACTTTGTATATGCAGGAGAAAGAGTCATAGAAGTAGATGGGACATTTGTAAGAGGCATCAAGAGACCACACAACATTTATTATTTTTTTTATTTATTTATTTATTTATTTTACGGTGCATGGTTTTGGACCGATGTTTTGATATTTTTGTATAGGAATCTTAGGGAGAGGTTTATATTAGCGTTAAACGGTATAATTGGATGCTTTAATAAACAATTGAACAATGAGGTAAATAATATTTGCAATTACATCGTATCATCTGGAAAGTATCATATACATAAATGTAAATTTTCGAAAACTACAACTAAAATCGACATATTTAAATGAGAGTTAACACATTTGATAGGAGGCTGTGTGGTCCAGTGGTTAAAGAAAGGGCTTGTAACCAGGAGGTCCCCGGTTCAAATCCCACTTTAGCCACTGACTCATTGTGTGACCCTGAGCAAGTCACTTCACCTCCTTGTGCTCCGTCTTTCGGGTGAGATGTAATTGTAAGTGACTCTGCAGCTGATGCATAGTTCACACACCCTAGTCTCTGTAAGTCGCCTTGGATAAAGGTGTCTGCTAAATAAACAAATCTGCTAAATAAAAACAATTATTATTAATTTCTTAGCAAATGCCCTTATCCAGGGCGACTTATAATTGTTACATCACATTATTTTTTCATACAATTACATTATTTTACATACAATTCCCCATTTATACAGTTGGGTTTTACTGGAGCAATCTAGGTAAAGTACCTTGCTCAAGGGTACAGCAGCAGTGTCCCCACCAAGAATTGAACCCACAACCCTCCGGTCAGGAGTCCAGACACATAACCCCTACTCCACACTGCTGCCCTTAGCAATGCAATGAATACAAAAGAGCTAGGAGAATAAGAATGCTTCAAAAATACTTCTCTGCATTATTATTACAATGTTTACGTCTTAAACAAACCTTCCTTACTAAAACAGAGCGCTGTCATTTGTTAAAGGCAAGCATGCAGCATCCCCTGCAGTTGACTTGCCCATACATTGAGACTGCATGTTCTGCATCCACTGAAATAGTTGGAAGTGTAAAGTAAAGCTTTGCCAAGTTATACAGATAAAGTACCGATAGAGACAAAGTAGCTGCTCAGCCCATTCTAATTGTAATCTAACTAAGCGTAACTACAGTGACTTGATGCAACTCTGAATATTGAAACAATGGGCAACTGAAAAATCACTGATAGAGTGCAAAGAGCAGCGACCAGAATTATCCCGGGTTTAAAAGGCATGTCGTATGCAGGCAGGCTAAAATAATTAAATCTATTTAGTCTTGAACAAAGAAGACTATGCGGCGATCTGATTCAAGCCTTCAAAATTCTAAAAGGTATAGACAATGTCGACCCAGGGACTTTTCGACTTGAAAAAGAAACAAGGACCAGGGTCACCAATGGAGATTAGATAAAGGGGCATTCAGAACAGAAAATAGGAGGCACTTTTTACACAGAGAATTGTGAGGGTCTGGAACCAACTCCCCAGTAATGTTGTTGAAGCTGACACCCTGGGATCCTTCAAGAAGCTGCTTGATGAGATTCTGGGATCAATAAGCTACTAACAACCAAACGAGCAAGATGGGCTGAATGGCCTCCTCTCGTTTGTAAACTTTCTTATGTTCTTATGTTCTTATGATGGCAGTGTGTGTTGTTCTGCTAGATATTTCATATTTTGTTTAAGTCAAAGAGAATAGTTATAGATAACACAACCAGAATAACTCATCAATAAGCACATGCTACACAAAATTATGATTTAACATGTATTGAATAGAATTACATTAGAAACGTGTTTCCTTGTAGACATTCTACCTCCCAAATGAAGCTGAGCTCTTCAATTCATATAATTCATTTGTAGTATCCTAACAACAAGAGGTTAGGGTTATAACAGTAATTCTGAAATCCAATGCAGGTCCCTCTGAAGCCATTTTCGAACATGTGTTACCTTTAGTTAAATAAATAATTTTACAACCAATCACACCAAATTTTAATAACATGTTCTAAATACTGTATGTATAATGACCGTGTTTTAAGAACATACAATCAATATAGGAGGCTGTGTGACCCAGTGGTTAAAGAAAAGGTCTCTGGTTCAAATCCCAGCTCACTCACTGACTCACTGTGTGACCCTGAGCAAGTCACTTAACCTCCTTGTGCTCCGTCTTTCGGGTGAGACGTAGTTGTAAGAGACTCTGCAGCTGATGCATAGTTCACACACCCTAGTAGCTGTAAGTTACCTTGGATAAAAGCGTCTGCTAAAAAACAAATAATAATATATGGATTTACTAGACTTTTGTCTTAGATATTCTACCACCCTAACTCAAGAGTTTTATAATCTTTAACAAAGTAAAAGAAAAGACTACTTGAGAAAAATTAAATTTATTCAGAAGCTAAATACTTTGAAACTACTAGATATGAGCAATACTTCAGAAACACCTACATCAAGCATCACCTACACATACTGTATATAGACAACAAATATCATTACAAACATTTAAACAACATTATAATTCTAAGATATGCACTGCAAATTCAATAAATCTCTAAATTACTTTCCATGAAAAAGCTCTATATTTTGAATTGATTGCCTGTCCATTTAGAGATAGCTCTAAATGAACAGGAAGTAATTTAGAGATATCTGAAAATGATTGAAAGATATCTGGAAATCATTTGAGATATCTCTAAATATATTTGAGATATCTGGAAATGATTGAGAGATCTTAAAACATTTAGCGAGATCTATCGTTAATTTGAGATATCTCTAAATGATCATTTGGCATACCACACAAGTCTCTTTGAAGAAACAAAGCAGTCTTCTGAAGAAGAAAGAAAAACCAATCCTGTGATGGTCGTTGCTCAGCGGTCCAGCCTGGAGGGATGCAAAAGAAAGCCC
The DNA here is from genome assembly GCA_030684275.1 of Acipenser oxyrinchus oxyrinchus. Lineage (NCBI taxonomy): Eukaryota > Metazoa > Chordata > Actinopteri > Acipenseriformes > Acipenseridae > Acipenser > Acipenser oxyrinchus. The sequence continues at coordinate 4,494,725 of CM060294.1, forward strand.
AGCGTTCACACCTTGCTCAGGGTTTAGACATGAAGAAGCCAAGTCACAGTCCTGTCTTTGTAGCGCTGAAACAGTCGTTTCCTTCTGGTTTTAATAAAAAGGGTTTAGCAGTTGATGAAGAGTTTCCTGACAGTTTCCAAGTACAGCCATTAGTTACTGTGGTAATTCAGAGAGAAAACTGTGAGTTTTCAGCGACCCGTCGGAACTTCAAGATTCACCCTCTTCTGTGAAAGATGCACAACTTTCATTACCAACAGATAGAAGGACATGGCTTAACCAAATTATATCAACATTATTGTTTGTTAAAGAAATGGGCTTATTTTTTTTGTTCTGTCACCCCTCCTAGATTGACACAAAGGCAATTAAGTCCTTCAAGGATCCACGTGTCCCCATCAATAGATTGCTTAATTCATGTTTGCAGTCTCAGTCAGTGGGATATCAGAAAGCAACATCTTCCACGAGATAAACATCCCGGCACGTCTCTCTCTTACCAGCGAGGGTGTGAAATAGCGACTCCCTCTTTGGAATGTGTTAAAGTGTCTGTTTTGTTTGAAGCTCTGATGTCTCATGACCGGAATGGTATGTTTCAAAGTGTAAACACAGCCTGTGCAATAAACACTTCTGAGGTGTGTCTGTGAAGGAATGCTTTTTTTATGTTTTGTAAGAGAGGCTTGTTTGTTAAGAAAGGATTTTTGACTCCAAAGCTTTATAAATAGTTTTCATTGACATTAATCTCTTGAGTGACAGGGTTTTTGTCTTGAGGATTTTCTGGTTTTAAAGGTGTCCCACCAGATTAAATCTTTCCCAACATTCAGCATTCAGGGTTTAACTGCTGTGTGAGTGCGTTGGTGCATTTTAAGGTGATCTGTTGAGTGAAACTTCTCCCACAATCATTACAGTGGTGTGGTTTGTCTCCTGTGTGTATTCGTTGGTGTTTTTAAGATTTCCTATTTCATTGAAGCACTTCCCACAATGATTACAGTGGTGTGGTTTCTCTCCTGTGTGAATTCGTTGGTGTTTTTTAAGATTTCCTATTTCATTGAAGCGCTTCCCACAATCATTACAGTGGTGTGGTTTCTCTCCTGTGTGAATTACGCTGGTGCTTTCTAAGACTTCCTAATTCAGTGAAGCTCTTCCAACAATCATTACAGTGGTGTGGTTTTGTCTCCTGTGTGAATTCGTTGGTGTTTTTAAGACTTCCTAATTGAGTGGCGCTTCCCACAATCATGACAGTGGTGTGGTTTGTCTCCTGTGTGTATTCGTTGGTGTTTTGTAAGATTTCCTAATAGAGTGAAGCACTTCCCACAATCATTACAGCGGTGGGATTTCTCTCCTGTGTGAATGAGCTGGTGCATTATAAGGCTCCCTTTTCGAGTGAAATTTCTCCCACAATCATTACAGCAATGGGATTTCTCTCCTGTGTGAATCTTCTGGGGATTTTTAGGATGTTCTGATCGAGAGAACCTTTTTACATTCATTACAGTGATAAGGTTTCTCTCCTGTGTGAGCGCACTGCTGGATTTTCAGATGTGACAAACAACTTAAACTGTCCCCACAATCAGCACAGGAAATGCAGTCCCTCCTGTGTGATTTCCTTGTGAGTTTTAGGAGAGCCTAAATGACGGGAGCTCTTCCCATCTTCAGTAGAACAAGGCAAGGTCTTCAAGTTGCCCCGGGTTTCAGAATTGTTCAAGCACACAAAATGTGCAGTCTCTGCACTCTCCTGAAAAAATAGCACTTGTACAGAAGGGATTTTAACTCTCAATTGTTTGACATTTTTTCTTGTGGTGTCATCTCTCTGTGTTTCTTGCTCTGCAGTTTGCCACTAGAAGAGTTTTGCAGTGGGGTGATGGAGTGGAGTTGTGTTCTCCTTCATCTACATTACAAAGCAAAACAAAGGGAGACCAAGGTTATTTTACAGAACTCTTATACATTCACTCTTCTGCAAGATTTCTCCTCATAACTCCTCCGCTTTCCCAGTCCATGTTTGTTACGGTTTCCCTGTCGCTACAGTATTGTAGTGAAATGTGTGTGTGTATTGTATTGTAGTATATTGTAATGTTAGGGAAGCTCTAAAATCCTTTTTCATGAGAAAATATTTCTTTGCACTACAAAAAGAATTAGAGTCACGAAAAAATTATTTAAAATCTGTTTCTTAATATTTGGTACTATTATTTATTTTTTAAAAGACTCATGGCAGACCACCAGGTATCCAAATGAATGCGACTGACCCACTGTTGTGTCCATCTGCAGCCCAGGAACACAAGAGGACGACCTCATGAAAAAATAATTCTCTCGACTGACAAAAGTATAGGGTCTGATGAATATCGTGATAAGCCACATTCCTTTTAGGTATCAGACATCTATCGAAAAATTGGAAATCCCATTAAAAACAACGGTGGATGAAAATGTGAATAACTTTGAACTGATTCATATTTTTACACGAAAAATGCACCGTCACCGAGAGAGGCGAGAGAAGTATATGTGCAGTTAAAAAATGAGAAACCAAATTAGAATTTCTACTGAATGTCAATTAAAAGTAGAGCTTCAGCTTTATAATACATTACATATAATGCATAAAATTAAAAAACATGCAAAACTAATTTCAGTTAAGAACAGTCATAACAAATGTGTTTAGCTGAATTTATAACACTGTGAAATAATAGATTTTGTGAAAAAATGTGTTACATTTGTCAATTTATTTTTGCTGTTTTACAGTTATATTTATAACAATATAATGTGTATTTTAGACTTATTGACATTTTATTAACATTTACAATGATTTAAATATCGTTTTAGTGTCTCCAGAAACATTGTGCCAGTTTCCTCAGTCCCCAGGAAGTAGAGATTATCTTGCAGCATATACCAGGACTCCTCTTAGGGTTACAGGGTTGTAATTAGCATATTCACTTTATTTGATTCTACTCTTAAATAGGCTGTAATGTCACATGAAGTGACCCATGGAAAACCACAAACATCAAACTCTAACCATTGTAGGAAACTGGGTCAGCAGAGACCGTTACCTCAGCACTGAGATCCATCGCTGTAGGTATTCCAGTCTCTCCATCCAGGTCTGCTGAAATATTACATTACAATTCATATTGTACACAGGGGAAAACCCTTTTGTCTTAATACTAATCCTACTGAAAGACCTTTACAGATCTAAAGAGAAATGTCACAGTGTGTTGGTTTAACATGGAAACAAAGTTTAAAGTGTAACTATAGCAGCATGATAAGCTCTGTACTAGCATCATATCATGAGATAAATCTGATGCATTCTGCTATTTGACTTTCTTTATGTTTCGATAGCGTTGCAATGTCTATTCTGCAATGCCAAGGTGGAACATCAAGATTACTGCAGTGTACAAACCTAACCCCAGTTTCACTAGTTTTGTGGTTTTGCGTTGCCAAATTCAACATTACATTGTTTTTAAATGAATTATTGTTTATAGCTGCATATATTGCTGCTGTTGCTATTTTTAATTGCTTAATTCCTGAACATTCCATGCAGTTATGGTAATAAAAGTATATCTCCTAAGATTTTGATTTAAATTAGGACACTGACAAAAGTATGCAGAACCTACATCAGACAGACACTCACGAGACAGAGAGAGAGCCAGGGCACTGCCACAGGACACAAGACTCAGCACAGCCAGGACAGCACAGGACACAAGACTCAGCACAGCCAGGACAGCACAGGACACAAGACTCAGCACAGCCAGGACAGCACAGGACACAAGACTCAGCACAGCCAGGACAGCACAGGACACAAGACTCAGCACAGCCAGGACAGCACAGGACACAAGACTCAGCACAGCCAGGACAGCACAGGACACAAGACTCAGCACAGCCAGGACAGCACAGGACACAAGACTCAGCACAGCCAGGACAGCACAGGACACAAGACTCAGCACAGCCAGGACAGCACAGGACACAAGACTCAGCACAGCCAGGACAGCACAGGACACAAGACTCAGCACAGCCAGGACAGCACAGGACACAAGACTCAGCACAGCCAGGACAGCACAGGACACAAGACTCAGCACAGTCAGGACAGCACAGGACACAAGACTCAGCACAGCCAGGACAGCACAGGACACAAGACTCACATTAACACTTGAACCGCCACGGTCATGCTCATACCTAGAACTGCCACCGGCAGTCATTATGACGGTTAAATATTAAACAACCTCAATATTAAAATGAAAGACAAACTATCAGATACGACTCAAACGTTTTATTCAAGCACATCATATCAAACATCTGCACAGCCAAAACACAGTTATTTAAATGAACAATTAAACATAAAAGGGTTTACTTTCTAACTTGCCACATATAAAGCACTACTTCAAAAATGAGAAACTATAATAAAATAAACATTTCAAAAGAAACTAGTGTTTAAACAGGTATATGTACATACAAAATAGCATTAAAAAGATCTCAACTCCCATTGTGTAACATGAATGTGTTTTCAGGGAAATGGACTTCAAAAGTAACACCCTAAGTAGCACAATCCACACAGATGTAACGCTTCTCAACTTTTCCTGTGCATTTACCACATACTGCTCTTTCACATTGGGCACAGATATCAGAAGTTTTATTTTTATTGCATTTAGCTACCTTGCATTGCTTTCTCTTGCGTGTGTCGCTGGGTGCAGCACTGAATCCAGGTTGCTTTGCAGTTTTCTGATCGAAATGTTTCTGCCGAAGCTCTGTGGCTAGCTTCAAGATGAAATCTCTCCTACTGATATTTTCTCCAGTGCATTCCTTGTACAAAACGAAGGAATTGATGGCTGCCAGGTCCAGCACATTGTAAAACACAGCAACTGGCCAGCGTCGAGAACCAGCTTTCACAGAGTACTGACGTACCATCTGGTCTATAACGTCCACCCCATGCTTTGTGTCATTGTAGAAATCCACGGTCTCTGGTTTTTCTTGTCAACAGTCCCGATGGCAACGGACGTATGACGGGAGCTGAGAATAACGACATTCTTTCTCGGCTTGCACTTGTAAACAGTTAGCGTAGCACAGTCATTGTGTTTCAAAATTGTACTGGAGTACAGCTGCGGTTGCAAGTTTTGCGCAGATGGTGGAAGCTCTCTCCTTGCTTTGTTCACTGTTCCAACCAGGCTGGTTTTCTTTTCCTTCAACTTTTTGCCAATTGCAGTGAAGTAAAAAATTGTTAGTGGTAACATTCCTCCCTTTTCCTAAGTACGGTTCCATCAGCCTAAGTACCACATTGTCACCAGGTCTCTGACCAGCTGGGCAAGTTTCATCTTTGCCCAGGTAGGGTAACCATTCACCACATATTTGGACTCAACGTCCACTGCCAGCCAAAACTTGATCCCAAATTTGTCAGGTTTGTTTGGCATGTATTGTGTCCAGCGACACCGTGCTTTTGTGGAAAACAGCTGCTCATCCACTGTAAGGTTCTCTCCAGGCTTGTAACAGGCAATGCTGTTTTCAATGAAACCGTTCCAAATTTCTGATGCCAGGGCAAATTTATCTGTCTGAAGGCGGGCACTTCGTTGCTCTAAAATCAAAACTCAAAACCTCAAGATTTCTCGAAAACGATTCCGTGACATCGTCTCTATAAAAAGCAATTCCCCATTGTGTAGACCAAAGGCTCTCCAGGTAAAGGCTTTTACCACCATACGCTCCTCGAACATACAGGATTGCAATAAACGCTTCTAATTCCTCCAGCGACATTGCCCAGGAATCATCATTTTGTATCCTATGTGCCTCTGCTACAGTACAGCGTTGAATGTGGTGTAGCATTCGCACATCAATCAATAAATGAAAAGCACTGAGAATGCTATTGATGTTGCGTTTTGCGTACGGCGTGGGACCTGAGGTTTCAGTCAAAACATTTTGTGCAGCCCGTCTTCCCACAGCGTCAACACCGGGACTTATAATTTCCCAAACAGTGCCATCTTTCCCAGTCTCCTGAATGCCTGTTTGTGCTGGCGATGCAGCTGGAGTCGCTGTCCTTGGTACTGCTGCGGGTGAAGCGGTTGGCATGGCTGGCACGCCTGCAGCTGCTGCAGGAGACGATACAGGCAAAGCGGCTGGCACTGCAGAGGACTCCCCAAGACTGCTGCTTCTGCCACGACCTCTTCTGCCCCTGGGGAGCCCTCTGTGTGATCGTGGCACTTCAGTGGCACTTTCCTCGCTTTCACTGGTGGAACTGCCTGTATCACAAATCCAGGATTCATCGCTGTCGTAATCGCTCACATTCCCTGCATCAGAATCATTTTCGGACAAAGCGGTAAGCATATCAATCGCTGCTTGAGTGGTCATCCGTCTTCTTTGAGCCATTCTGAGTTTCAGCCTAGTCTCTGTCAGTGTACCTGTGAGAGTAAAATAGTAAAACTATACGACAGCAGACTATATATGCTCACATAGACAGCCAGACGCCAGTTATCCAAGGAATTGATAGGATTGCAATAGATCTTTGGATAACACATGTCCAGACTTCAAGAGCCATATTCTATTCAAAGACATACTGCTGTAAGCTCAGTGGGGGTAGAGATAACAAAAAAATAGAATATTGTAGGTTATATTCAAAATAAAAACATGTATTGGAAAAGGCAGTCAAAATGACTGCTTTTGAAGTTCTAGGTGGGCAGGATTATAACTTCCTTATTTTTGTGATCCTGCCTTTCAAACGCTGTCAGGGTATTTAATGCATGTATTTAGGAAAAGTCATAAAAACAGACAACCGCATAACTTTCAGACATGCAGAAATTTAAATTTGAAAACCTCAAACTGTCAAACTATTTTGAACTTTCCTAAAATAATCAATCAGTCTGAACATAATTTATTGCAAACAGAAATAAATGACCCCTTAATGTACTGTATTCCCCTATTCCCAGCATTACAGTGTGTGGCGATGTGGCTGCGCCCTTGTGCGTAGTTTGTGTTATATGTTGCATGTTGCATGTGTTAATGTTGGTGTATAGCGATTGGTACACGGGATATAAGCGGGTCTGTGTTTCACGTGTGTTTAAAAATGTATAATTGTAGTTAGGCACGAGGTTGCACATAATTAATTCACGTGCTGGGATTCAAGTGAATAATTAATTAGTAATTGAATCCCAGCACAACAGTATATATAGATGCACGTTTCACTCACTCTGGGTTGTTGGGTGTTCGTGAGTGGAGAACGGGTGTGGAGAAGGAGAGAATATAATAATAAGAAGAAGAAGAAGTGTTTTTGTACTCACCGTGTTTGTTTGTCTCCGTGCACCGTTTGTTAAGTGTGTGTTCGTTTTGTTTATATATTTATTTTGGCGAAAGTGCCGTGTGCTGTTTTTGTGTTCTTTTATTTTGTTTATTAAATGCTGAGCACAACCAAGTGCTCAGCTTCACCAACCTCACTGTCTGTTGTGTGTTACTTCCTGTTTCTGGTCTGGCGTCACCCACTGTCGGCCGTCTTTGTGACCGTGGTGTCATCGTGGGATTACCAGCGCCTCCTAGGCGCAGACCAGAGCAGGAACCGCAATTTGTTGTTTAAAAAGCGGGAAAAAAAAAAAATGACAATGGCAGAAGGCGCCATCAAACTGCGGGACTGGGTCCTGGAAAATGCTGGGCTGGAGGCCCAGTCTATGCCCATAGCCATCCGGATCCTGTGGCTGATGGACAGGGAGAGATGGGAGGCGTATGAGGGGAACACACCCCAAACTCCCTGGAGGAAGGTGTGGAGTTGGTCCTCAGCTACCTGGAGGCAGCTATAAGTGGAACAGCAGCCCAGGTAGCAGGATCTCCAGCAGGAGGATTCATGGCCAGCTGCACCTTCCTAGGGTGGGAGGAGCCTGGCGTCCACAGCCCAAGTGGGAGGAGCCTGGCGTCCACAGCCCAAGTGGGAGGAGCCCGAGCGTCCTACAGCCTGAGTGGGAGGAGCCCGAGCGTCCCTACGCCTGAGTGGGAGGAGCCCGAGCGTCCCTACGCCTGAGTGGGAGGAGCCCGAGCGTCCCTACGCCTGAGTGGGAGGAGCCCGAGCGTCCCTACGCCTGAGTGGGGGAGCCCGAGCGTCCACAGCCCAAGAGGGGGAGTGAGGTCCACAGCCCAAAGGGAGGAGTGAGTGCGTCCACAGCCCAAAGGGAGAGTCGGTGCGTCCACAGCCCAAAGGGAGGAGTGGGTGCGTCCACAGCCCAAAGAGAGAGGAGTGGGGCTGCCACAGCCCTAGGACCCAAGCTGCCAGCAGAGGGAGAATGCCTGCTGGTTCCACCTCCACCAGCAGAGGAAGAATGCCTGCTGTCCCCGTGTCCACCAGCAGAGGAAGAATGCCTGCTGTCCCGTGTCCACCACAATCAGTCTGAACATAATTTATTGCAAACAGAAATAAATGACCCCTTAATGTACTGTATTCCCCTATTCCCAGCATTCCAGTGTCACTCACCTCTCTCAGTGATGCTAGAAGGTGGGGTTTCCTCCTGCAGGATCCGCTCATTGGCCTGGTCACACCCCAGCTCAGTCACTTCCTCCTTGATCTCAACAGTCCTGTCTGCAGAAACAACCCATCGAATAGGAAGCTCTGGGCTGATGTGAGCTGTTTCCATCTCAGAAACTTCCTTTGAGTGAGGCTGATCCATTCTCACTGAAGAAAAGACGACAAGACTTTTAGTTTGTCATTTCAGATTGCATATAAGGTGCTTTTATTTGAATTTCTGCAGAACTCACACTTACTATATAATGTATGCATCCAATAGCATTTAAAATCTTATATAAAACTCTACTTGAAATGTTCTCTGGCTCTATGGAGAGTTCTGCTGAGAGCACTCTGTGCTGCTCATAAACTTTACAGTTGTCACTCATCGTATTATTAAATACTAACCAGTGAAGCACAATCTTTCTGCATTTTTGAGAAGTATAAATGCTCTGGTAAGCACAAATAATAATCTTTGATAGTTTTGTTTTATTTCCCTTTAAAAGCTACCATTTCAGAAAATATCACTCTCAAGCATTTTGAAAGGGGTAAACAGAATCAAATATGAATTTAGAAGTATAGTAGTCGATGGCATCTAATCAGGATCCTGATAATCGGGATTTCTGCTTAAATGGGACACAAATCTGGGGGACGGTTCTTCACAATGTTATTTATGTCATTTAATTGGGACGTCACTTTGTTTAATTGGGATACAGTATTTTCAAATGATGAACAGAGATCGCTTTCCAGAGCAAGACCGCTTTGCGTAGCACAGGACAGTGAATATGTGATTACACTGTGGTATAAATTGCGTAAACCACGGTGAACTCTTGAAGGAGCTGCTGGAGTCTCCTGTGGTTTCTCAGGCTGCTGTTGCAAAAAAAGCTGGCGTGCCAACATCACAAGTGCCTCACTGGGACATGGTACACCCCGCCCCTCTGTGTGTTATTTTGTATTTGTTGTATCATTATTTAAAATGTATTATTTAATTTGTAAAATCACAGCGTTTGTTATTTTTATTTTGCAGCATGGATGGGGTTAAAATTCCACATCCATGCTAAACTCGTGTAGAATGCGACCTTCTCCAGATTAATTCATTTACTGCTAATTTGGAGAGGGTCACATGCATAAAAACCTGCAGCTGTGACGGAGCGTGGTGGTGTGTTCAAAGGAGGAACGAGAGCCGGGAGTTACAGAGAATTAAAACATACATTAATAAAAATTGCTACCCATGCAGGGTTTACACCAGCAGGCTACTTGTTGATTTATTTTACCTGTTTGTTTTGGCCATCGTGCCTTTTGTTTTGTAAAAGTGTTTGTTTGTTCAAATCTTTTACTTGTTTATTAAAACGCACAGGCAGCGCATTCATACCCCAGTGCTGTTGTGTCTGTCTATCTTCTGGGGCTGTGACATCACACCATACAGCCAACCTGCCACACTTGCCTTGTGATAAGATGCGATTTCATTTTTCATTTCATATAATAGGGCAGCGGTGTGGAGTAGTGGTTAGGGCTCTGGACTCTTGACCGGAGGGTCGTGGGTTCAATCCCAGGTGGGGACACTGCTGCTGTACTATTGAGCAAGGTACTTTACCTAGATTGCTCCAGTAAAAACCCAACTGTATAAATGGGTAATTGTATGTAAAAATAATGTGATATCTTGTAACAACTGGATCACCCGGATAAGGCGCCTGCTAAGAAATAAATAATAATAATAATAAATTAAACTGAAGGACTGAATTATTTATTTATTTTCAAGAAATATATGAACCTTACAGTACTGTATTAAGATTTTCTTAAAATGTGCAGATAAGGTCGTCAGCTAAGAAATAATATTATAATAATAATTTAAAAAACTGCGATTAATTTTGTTTAGGAATAAAAACAATTGACTCATATTTTTAAATTCTGTATTTAATCATAACGTGATGTCATTCTTTTTCCTTTTCATTTAGAAAAAGGTGAGACTAACATATTCTCAAATTTCTCTCGTTTAATTGAGCCAGCCGCTTATTCGGGATATTTTACTTCTCCCGAGGCGTCCCGATAAAGCAGCGCCGACTGTATAGCAATTGAAGAAAACGTATAATGTATACCGAGCATCAAAACAAACTTATCACTATTCTAACACATAAAAAATAAGTTACATAAATGATGGACATTGACGAAATGTTTTTGGTTTCTTTTTAATCACTCGATCATTCATCCTCGACCATGAAACATCATGTAGTCAAAGAAACTACAAAATGATATCACAGAAGTTTACCCGATGCCTATGTATGTATGTATGTATGTAGAGAGAGAGAGAGACATTTGTGCACTACAATGTTTAATATTGACGAGGTGCTGACCAGTATAAGGTAATTACATGCAACAAGAAGTTGTCTCTACTGAAAAACAAAAGTTCAGAATTCTTTCAGCCAGACTACCAGTTTAAACGGCTTGCCAAAAAGTTTTCGTAGAGACAATGACGAGAGTGCGACCATCAATGTCTGTACAAAAACTTTTTGGTAAGACTTCACTTCTTTGTGTGTGTGTGTGTGTGTGTGTGTGTGTGTGTGTGTGTGTGTGTGTGTGTGTGTGTGTGTGTGTGTGTGTGTGTGTGTGTGTGTGTGTGTGTGTGTGTGTGTGTGTGTGTGTGTGTGTGTGTGTGTGTGTGTGTGTGTGTGTGTGTGTGTGTGTGTGTGTGTGTTAAACAAAGGGCTTGTAATCAGCAGGTCCCGGTTCAAATCCCACCTCAGCCACTGACTCATTGTGTGACCCTGAGCAAGTCACTTCACCTCCTTGTGCTCCGTCTTTCGGGTGAGACGTACAGTAGTTGTAAGTGACTCTGCAGCTGATGCATAGTTCACACACCCTAGTCTCTGTAAGTCGCCTTGGATAAAGGCGTCTGCTAAATAAACAAATAATAATAATAATAATAATAATAATAATAATAATAATTTGTTTAGTGTAGGCTCTGTTGACGACGTGCGTGGCTAAACAGGGGCAACTCATCTTCAATCGGTCTCCTAATGTTATATTAATATAACAACACACTACACCGAATTAAAGACCCACAAGCATCTACACAATCTCAAAATATCAGATTCCATTTCAGAAAAAGCAAACAGAAACATCTGCCCACACCACCAGCTCTTTACAGTAAACAACTAACTATTCTACTACAATCAGCACTGATGCATGCAAACAGAGAATTCAGAATATATATTATTCCAACTTCTGAATTCTGAATACTTACAAATCCGAATACTTGTACCATGTAAGCGCAGTGCTGGTATCAAAGTGCTCTCCTGTAGATTAAAATATAAAACTTTCGTGCAGTTCAGTTTTCAAATTCAGCTTTGAAATTGCTTTGTACTGTAGCAAGTATGTCTAAACTAAATCAATGTGAATTAAATTACGAGAAGTTCAGTTTTGTTTACCTCTCTCTATGCAGTCGGTGTAAGTAGTTGTTGTTGTTGACTTCAGTTTCATCAAAACCGTCACTTTAACTAAACCGATTCAGATAAACAAAAAACAAAAAAAAACAGTCCAATCCGTTAATAAAACAAACAAACAAAGCAACACGAGCAGCACAGACCAAAGAGACGAAACTGAGAGCCAACATGGCGAACTCCGCGATCTCCAGCTTCATAACCGCCTCATCGGGATCCCGCCCTTCCTCCCGCAGGGAGCCAATCAGTCTCGCAGGCTGGGTGTAGAGAGTTTCCACAGCCAATCAAGACAGACAGACACGGCCGCTGTTAGTGACGCGCTATTTCATTCCAGGAAGTAGAACCGTTTGTTTTCTATATGGCGGAAGGGAGAGAGACACAGAGCTGGAGCCACTGTTGATTTTACACCCTGCTGTTTAGGTTGGGTAAAACTGTTTCCTAATGGTTTATAAGACGTTGTGGTCGTTTGTTACCTGCATTGAGTTCTGAAACAAAGAGTCCCTTTTCTGTTTTATTTAAGAACTCGGATAGTGGGGCTTGTCAGCTGTTTAACTGAGGAAACAAACTTGCTTTAAGTTATAGCTATACGTAATGCTAAAAGAAGTTACTCCTTTTTAAAGTAAGACGGGTCTGTTGTTTGTTTTCTTTCTTTAGCACACTGAAGAAGTACTGATTTTATAGGAATGTTAATTCTCAAGTAAAAGAAAATAAATCAAATAAAAGCAGAGGATTCCGCTACTCGTCTCAAACTGAAACCAGTGAAGATGGAGGTCAGTGTCTCCGTGTCGCTCTTTCAAGACGAGCTCGCCTCTACCATCGAGCACGCAGTGAAAGCGGCTGTAGACACCGTCTTGTGCGAAATTACAAAAGTTGTCGGCGGCAAATTCACTGAATTCCGAATGGAAATGGCTGGAAAGGAGAAAGAGAATGAAAGCCTGAAGCTGAGATTGGAAATATCAGAGAGCGAGTTGAAAGCAGTGCGGGAATGCATGAACGCTGCAGATGCAGACATTAAACAACCTCTCAGAAACATGAACCCCGACTGCAATGAACAAGACTTTCAGAGGAACGACAACCAGGGATTATTTCAAGGTAAGATTGTTTTTGTGGTATTGATTTGTCATTCCAACTCTTTAGTACATTTTATTGGTGAGTGTTGGCAGGGCAGAAGTCCCACTGCTGTAAATAGTGTGTGTTGGGGGGGGAGGGGAATGTAAGGTTGGCAGGGTTGGGGTTAAATCTGCAGTTGTATTTTGTTTTACTATATTTTTGTAGATAACTTTAGAATTTTATTTTTTCATTTAATATAATAAAGGTCAAGGATGAGAAACCTGGTAGAATTGTGTGTTTGAGTGTGTGAGCTGTGTTAAATTGTTTTGCACCCTCTGGCGGCCTCTAGTTGCTACTACATCCAATGCTTACAGCCCTGAACTGAAAGGTAATGCGCAGTAATGTTTTCACCTATATTACATAAATAAATTCACAACCTCTGTATTGTTGTTTAAATGACCTATTAAAGCTTACCGAGCAACAAGTTGGCAGAATTTATTTTTTTATTTTTGAGTGTGTGAGTTAAGTGAACCGTACCCCTTTGTTTGCCTTAGGAGTTTGGGGGTGAGGGCTTGTGATTTTGTATCGGTATTGCAACGTAGTGGTGAAGGCTAATGCCTAGCCTACGAGGGTCAATTGCAGCATACCAGTGATTTAGCCCCATCAAGTGGACTACAATGCAGACTAGAAAGTCCTGCAAGTCTGTACTAATTTAATCCTAACTGCAACGTACCAAACAGATGATCCCGGTAATTGGTTTAACTGACCGGAACAAGTCAGACCGATAATACGGACTAACCTTCAGCTATGACCAAAAGTTTAGCATCACCCACTATTAAAACATGTTGCTTCATAATGACGAATGAAACTTGCTAAATCATGTTACATTAATATATTAAATTTCATACTGCTGTGTAGTTTTCCCGTATACTTAACAAAACATCTAACATGAAACACTATTACGATTGTGGCTTCCGGTAGACTTTTGCAATATCATTTTGTAGTTCCTTTGATCACGTGATGTTAAGTAAACTATCTAAATTATGTTCATATAGTGTGTTTTTTTTATTATTATTTAAATTGTCTCAATCCTAAAATTCTAGGTGATGCAAAACATTTGGACGTAGCTGTATAAACCCTTCTTTACTAATCCGATATGTGGAATTCAGTGTCAGATAAATATAGAGATCCCTGTACAAAAACAGACACATTTTTATTACATAAACATTAAAGTAAAATAAAAAGACTGGCAGATCATACTTGCATTTAAGCTGCCGACACCGCTGCATAGGCACAGAAAAGTTTAATTGCGTGATAATTAGTTGTTTACAGTTAAAGCATATTAACTGAAATTGTATTGTGTTAAACTGAAAACGGTACATGATTTAAAATGCTTATTTTAAATGTAGGGTATATATATATATATATATATATATATATATATATATATATATATATATATATATATATATATATAGCGCAATACTTTATTCTCACGGATCTGAGTGCCCAAACGTCACGGACATAGGAAAGGTATGGAATAAAGTTTTCAGATGTACTGACATTTCAGAGAAAACATGTAGCTGTCTCTGCAAAACAAAATTAAGCAGTAAATGCTTAGGTCAAGCAAGCATACTAAGTTAGTCTTATCCCTCACAGTACTGAGTTAATCCACTTGAACAGGATCATCACAAAGCTGATTTGGCACGCTGCTGCAATCAGGATCTTGTTTAGTCTGATTTAGCAGATGATCCACCTGTGATGATTAACTTCTGGTACCCTGCAAATGAGATTAGAAGGTGTACTAGCTTTAGTCCAATCAAGTGACTAAACCTGCTTAATCCACAAGGTAGACACATCAAGTGGACAATTTGGTACACTGCATTTGACCCCAAGTGTGTTGCATTTTTGTTAGAACCTTTTATTTTGGCTCTTGTGCCGTGTTTGTTTTGTTAAATAAACGTGTGCATATGCACTTAACACTAGAAGCCCCGCGGCAGTCATTTTGGCGGTTTTTGGTTTTAAAATGCAATTTTCTCCAGTCGTGTAACACATATGGGGCTGCGTTCATGTACCTTTCTGTCTGTATGTATTAAATATTCTCAAGCATGAACGCGGGAGTGCAGAAATCTAGGAGATATATTACATTATTATTATTTATTTGTTAGCAGACACCCTTATCCAGGTCGACTTACAATTGTTACAAGATATCACATTATTTTATTTTACAATTACCCATTTATACAGTTTTACTGGAGCAATCTAGGTAAAGTACCTTGCTCAAGGGTACAGCAGCAGTGTCCCCACCTGGGATTGAACCCACGACCCTCCGGTCAAGAGTCCAGAGCCCTAACCACTACTCCACACTGCTGCCCATTACTACATACACATTTCTGTCACATTCACAGAAAACAATTGTATTTTG
This sequence comes from Acipenser oxyrinchus oxyrinchus, assembly GCA_030684275.1. Taxonomy (NCBI): domain Eukaryota; kingdom Metazoa; phylum Chordata; class Actinopteri; order Acipenseriformes; family Acipenseridae; genus Acipenser; species Acipenser oxyrinchus. The sequence goes on from CM060294.1 coordinate 4,510,065, forward strand.
ATTATATAGAACGGTATTCTACTTTTATTATTTTTATTTGCCAGTCCGCAATGTGTTTCGCTGTAATCAGATTAGTCTGTACTCTCTGCCTGAGTGAATGACTGACAGTCTATTGTTTTTCAATCAGCCTTTTCAAAGGCTGGCGCCTGCTTGCCAGCTGTGCTGTTTTGGTCAGTCAATTAGCATCGGGACTAGTAAATGTAAATACCAGAGACCGTGGAGTTTTACAGCGCAACAAAATATGGAATTGATGTTTTGGATCAGATGACATGGAAGTATTCCGTGAAAGCTGGCTCCCAACGGTGGTCTGTTCAGGAGTTTTACAATGTATTGGACCTAGCAGCCATCAACTCCTGGGTACTTTACAAAGAATACACCAAAGAGAGAATATGTTTTACAGTTAGCACAGGAACTTCGCAAGAAGCATTTGGAACAGAGGGAGACTGCCAAGCGTGTACCCACAGCTGAAGTTGGCAACCCGCTGAGAGCCGCAAGAGACGCCAATGCCAGGGTGGCAACTGCAATAAAAATAAAACTTCGGGCAGCTGTGCCCTGTGCAGAAAGTCGACGTGGAGAAGCACGTTATCTGTGTTGATTGTGAACAGCCTTAGACTCAAGGTAAAGGAATACCATTTTGTCGAAAAAAAGACAAATAAATTAGACTTCTTGTGCTGTGCGCTTCTGTAAAATGTTTTTTCAAAGCATTTATCTACGTTGTTCAGTTGCTTTTGCACATCTGATAATAAACCGATTGCTGTTGAAAAGTTAACTGTATTGCTATCGTTTCAGTTTTATAAATAGGTATGTTGTAAACCGATGTCTGTTCAGATGTTGATTTATTTACATTTTCTTGTTTTGATTTGTAAAATAAATGTTCATATGTATATAAAATATGCTTCGTTGTTCAGATGTTTATATAACATACTCAATAATAATAATAATAAAAAAACTTATTACATCTGACTGTTTCTCCTTTCGTTATACTATTTACAGTGTTTTGAATACAGCCATCAGAAAGACTGCTGCGGGGCTTCTAGGTATGAGTATATCTCTGGTCCTTCTAGTGTTAAACTGTAGCTTTCTGTCTCTGAGTCTCTTTCCTGCCGGTAACAGAAGGAATGATCTTAATTTATCTTAAGATACTTTTAAAGTACATATTATGAGTAGGGTCCTGCATTTTCATGACTTTTTTTAACCTGCAATTCAGTCCTAAAAATCACAGATGTCTGTGTATCAACTCCAGCTAAACTGATCAAAAGAATAATTAAGTTATCAACCCATAAATTCTGGCTAATTAGAAAACACCCCCTTAAAAAGAGGAACAATTATTGCCATTCTATAAATTGATGCGTTTGAAGAAAAAGCTTACCCCGAGGTAACCTGGCGTGGCTCAACCTCCAAACCTCGCCCTCTCTCAACAGGAGTCCCCAAGGATCAGTCTTGGGTCCTTTCCTGTTCTCTCTCTACACCGGCTCCCTGGGCCCCGCATCGCATCCTATGATTTCTCATACCATTTCTATGCTGATGATGCTCAGATCTTCCTCTCCTTCCCCCCTCTGACCCCACCATCGCCTCCTGTATCTCTACCTGTCTGTTTGCTCTCTCCTCCTGGATGCACTCGCATCACCTCAAACTCAACCTCTCTAAATCTGACCTCCTTTTCTTCCCTCCTCATCTTCCCCTACTTTGATCTCTCTATTTCCATTCCTCTGGAATCTACCACACTAGTTTGGATAAAGAACCCTCCTTTAGATTGTATTCCAGTGTTTGATGCTGACTGCAAATCAAAAATGGAGGGATATCAACTATATGCAAAAGGAAACGGTAGTGGAATTTCTTTGACTGAATTTTGGAGAAATGCAGAACAACTATTTCCCAATTTAGCAAGAAAGGCTCTAATATATTTCAGTTGTTACCAATTCTGTGGATGCTAAAATAAGTGTTTCCTCAGCCACTGACTCATTGTGTGACCCTGAGCAAGTCACTTAACCTCCTTGTGCTCCGTCCTTCTTGTGAGACGTAGTTGTAATTGACTCTGCAGCTGATGCATAATTCACACACCCTAATCTCTGTAAGTCGCCTTGGATAAAGGCGTCTGCTAAATAAACAAATAATAATGGACACATTTTCACAGAGCAACGTCAATCCATGAAAAAAGACTGGGTTAGCCAACTGACGATGCTTAAGTTTAATAACAAATTATAATGCACAAGGACTGTGTGGATTTTTTTGTCTTTCATGCAAACATATGTAACACTTATGGGCTTCTTATGAACAACCTTTTTATGTTCTATTCAAAGAACAAAACAAAACCAATAAAAACAAAGAAAAAATAAATAATCACAGCTTATATATATATATATATAATATATATATCTCTTCTGTTGACAAAATATATATTTGTGCCTGGTGAGATCCAGATATCAAGAAAATGTCATTCTTTTTTTACAAAATGATTTGCGTAAAACACAGGGGTGCTTCTAAGGGTCATAGGGTGTTTGCTGGACGAAGTCTGTAGGCCATAATTCATGACTTCCTAGTAGTTTGGCCTGGCAACTTCCACTGTGAAGCTTCTCAGTGTGAAGAGTTTATGTTATTAGGGGACACTCACTGTAGTCCTTAGCTGTTGTGGGGTTTGCTTCAATGAGGGTAAATTATTTATATTGGGGAATTAAAACAGGGTAATGTAAGTGCGTGACGACATCCATTGAAAAAGAAATAAATACAATTTAAAAAGCATCTTCTCATCAATTGTTCCACCGAATGATCTAATGACATCTCTCAGTAGAACTCTGACAAAGGGCTAGCTTTGTAGAGGAACCTGGCTAGTAAGAGTTATAATTTTGTACAATTGTCTTTCACACAGATCCCACAGAGAGCCATGCTATGCCTAAATCTGAAGCACAGGAGGGGCCAAGGATAGAAGCAGTTTACACACAAGAGGAGTCCTTTGACCAGGAGTGGTGTGCAAGTCTAAAGCACGTTACAGAGCTGACATTTGTTAAAGATGAAGAGGTCCCTCGACTGGAATGTGTTCCTATTAAAGAGGAATTCTTAGAACAGGAATGTGTCCCCATCGCAAAGGAAGTTCCTACTGAAAATAATGTTTATACACTTGAGGAGAACATCAAGCTGGGATCCAGCCTGTGTGATGATTGTCCACCTGAATGTGAACTGGGATTTGGAGGTAATCGTACAAAACAAGAAACATTGAGCTACCTGTTAACCTTGCAGAAATGAGTTACTAAACTGTAGAAGTGTGCTGAAGATTGACATGTTTGGTCAATTCCAGCTCAATTTAACCTAACCATTATGTCAATGGCTTCCAAGTTGCAACATAACTATCTTTGCTACTGTGGCATCTGCTAGATGTGCATCCACTATCCTGTCTGTTTCAACTTTATCTTGTATTTCACAAAATTGATATAATGAGTATACAGTCCTATTTGAGAGCTTTAAAACGACACCAGCACTAAATCAGGTCAAGCTTTGATGACCTGTATCTCATGAATGGGAGGTCACTACAATTCACAGTGTAACCATTTCTTCCAAAGACAATAATATGTGCTATAGTTAGGCATTTCCACTTACTGACACCCATCATATTACATTTCAAAGTGGTGGAAATAAAAGGAGACTGGTAATAACAGGAGTGATATTAAGCAGGTTTGACTGTATTCTCATCAGAGTTCACTCTAGGAATGGGTCATGGTTATGAGGGGAAGCCCTGCAGAAGAGTGAATGTGTAAGAATGCTGTACAATAACCTTTGTCTCCTCTTTCTTTTTCTAGCTGCTAAAGAGAATCACTCAGGAGGGACACAATTTCCCTGTGCTGATTGTGGGAAGAGTTTCAGTTGTTTATCAAAACTTAAAATCCACCACCGCATTCACACAGGAGAGAAACCTCATCACTGCCCTGAGTGTGGGAAGAGATTCACGCAGTTACAAAATCTTAAAATCCACCAGCGTGTTCACACAGGAGAGAAACCTCATCAGTGCACTGAGTGTGGGAAAAGTTTCACACGATTTGAAAATCTTCAATCACACCAGCGTATTCACACAGGAGAGAAACCTTATCACTGCCCTGAGTGTGGAAAGAGTTTCACATATTTAAGTTCCTTCAGAATCCACCAGCGGACTCACAAAGACAAATCTTATCAATGTAGTGAATGTTTGAAGAGCTTCAGTCACTTGTCAAACCTTAAAAGACACCATAAAATTCACACAAGAGTTCAGCCGATTTCTGAGTCTTGAAGGACACAAAATAATTCATAGAATCTGAGGAGACCTAAACACCAGGACTACATTTGACTAAAATGTAGAAATATTTACTGAAAATAAAATAAAAGAATAACCTTGCTTGATAAATAGTGTTACTCTTAATCACTTCAGCTCACAAACTTACACTCCCGGATGGAAGATATGATCTACTACATCTTGTTTGGACCATTCATCATCTTGTTGAACATTTGCATATTGTTACGTCACATTAGTAATCTATGAAATAGATTGTAATTGTGTCTGCAAGATTCCACTTTTCTATTAGTTTGAACATTAGGATTATTATCTGTAACTCCTCACTAGTGACCAAGTCTCCAGCTCTTTCAAGTCAATGCTAAGCTTTGGCCAATTCTGAACTTCACACCTCAAACATAGTTTTGTTGTTGACAGGCTCTGACACCCCATATTCTGCTTTATGAAAATCATTTGAAAGAATTACTGCAAAACTGAAATATTCCCTTCTTATGTTGTGTTTTCCTTGTATGAAATGAATCCAAAATAAACAGAAAAACATATCCAAAAACCTTGTACACGATATACTCTTCTTTTAAATGCAGGAAAGGCTGTGTTGCACTGTAGTTGTTCTGAGGATGTGTTGCCTGATCCTTTCATGCATTTGCAGTAACATGCTGGAAGAGAAACTCCAGCATGTTATGACGGTTACATTTTAAACAACCTCAATATTAAAATGAAAAACAAACTATCAGATACAACTCAAACGTTTTATTCAAGCACATCATATCAAACATTTGCACAGCCAAAACACTTATTTAAATGAACAATTAAACATAAAAGGGTTTATTTTCTAACTTACCACACAAAGCACGACTTAAAAAATGAAAAACTGTAATAAAATAAACATTTTATTTTAAAGAAACTAGTGTGTAAACAGGTATATTTACGTACAAAACTGTAAAAACGAGAGGAGTTTTTAATTTAAAATGAAAGTAACATGTTTTCTCTTGCATGTGTGTCACTGGGTGCAGCACTGAATCCAGGTTGAGCTGCGTTTCCCTGCTGCTTTGCAGTTCTCCGATCGAAATGTTTCTGCCGAAGCTCTGTGGCTAGCTTCAAGATGAAATCTCTCCTACTGATATTCTCCCTGGTGCATTCCTTGTACAAAATGAAGTAATTGATGGCTGCCAGGTCCAGTTGAGATAACAACAGGCTTGTATTTGAAAATAAAATAGAATATTGTAGGTTATATTCACAATAAAAACATGTATTGTAAAAGGCAGTCAAATGACGGCTTTGGTGGTTCTAGGTGGGCAGGATTATAACTTCCTTATTTTCATGATCCTGCCTTTTAAACGCCGTTAGTATTTAATACATGTTTTTAAGAAAAGTCATAAATGGACAACTGCATAACTTCCAGACACGCAGAGTAATTTAAATTTGAAAACCGCAGACCGTCAAAATGGCTGCCGTGGCGGTTCTAGTGTTAATAAATATAACAAGGAGTTGAATTGAGTGTGGTGGTGGTGTTGAAATGTATTTGTAGATGACAATAAATGTTGATTGCATTTCCTCAAAGGAAAGATGATACTGTTTGGAGGCACAGTGGTTGATAAGAGCACTGTGGAAGCCTGCCACAGATGAAGTCTGGTCATGGGGAGAGAGCTTCTGAAGATAGGTTAGGATGGAGGAGTGTGTGTTTCATTGCCTTGGTGTCTGAACTGATATAAGTTACAAACAGAATGATTCTTGGTGGTTGATCTCCCTCTCGACCTGTGAGGGCGCTAAGTAACGGGAACAGAGTTCTCTGGACTATGTGGCCTGACTCTTCATTCCCAGGGTTAAAAGGAAGTTGATCATTTAGAAAAGAGGCGGAGCTTCGGTACACGAACTCATTGACCGGAGGGAATGATGTGGCAGCTGCAGATCATAAAAGCAGCTGCAATCGTTTACCAAGGGGTCATGAGTGACGGTATAAATAGGGGTCGAAGCGATCTGTTCCTTCGTTTTGGTTGTGTCATTGATCTGGAAGGACCGGTACTGTTGGTGAAATAATCGTGAGTGTTTGTTTGTACTGTCTATTGTTGAGTGTATTCACTAGGTGGCTAACACGTTCCAGCGCTGTCGCCAGACCCAGAACAACACTTCACTGTAAAACTGTATTGCACCACAATCACTAATTCACGCACTAACCGGACTTGTGTATGTGTTTTGTGTTTAATGTGGGGATACAAGAACAGGACTATTATTTCGGGACCAGCTTGGGGATTATAAATGTAAGTAATACACGCTGCTGTATTAGTTACCTTCATTATTGTTTACTGTTTGTTTCGCCATCAGGCACTGGACAAAAACAAATAAAACAAACCTTTTCACCTGCATTACAATTGTCTGTCTGTTATTTAATCACCTGCACACTATTAACCACTTTGCCACAGTAGTATAATGAAGTCGGTGTCGTTTTGTCGAAAATATGTAAACTGCAACCGAAACACAGGGTGCCACAGACATGGTGCTGTGGCTGTTGCAACTTTCTTTAAGGTTCTGTTAAGAAGTTCGACTTTATTGAACGACTACAATGACCAAAAGCCTTTGCTTTAAAAGAAATAGAAAAACAGGAAATAGAACAGACAGGAAGAAGATAACGATATAATAAGAGAAAGAACTCCATGTGTGTTTTTTTTCTGCACAAACTAAGAGTTCAGTTTCCTCAAATATTTTTGTTTGTTTGATACTTTATACAGGTGCTCAACACAGTTCGTGACAATTACAAAGGAAAAATAAAACAAAGTTTTCACTAAGAAAAGAAACCTTGTAGTCTTATTATTTAGACTTTAGCTAAGCTATAGTGGCTAAGTCTGGAAATTAAATGGGCCACTTGTTTTAAAAACAAACTGTTACACAACAAAATTCCACTGAATTTTTTTGTGCCGAATGTAATGTAGATGAATTGTACAATCCAAAGAATGATAGTTTCTGAGATTTATATAATATTGAGAAATTGTTATTTTAATATAACAACAGGTTTCATTGTCTTTTGCGATATGTAGTGACTTAAGAGCTCTGTAAACATAAAACTACTTTTAAGACAAAAAATTTTTTTGTAAGTTTTACTTTGTGTTTATTGTTTGTGTTTTAAAAACCTTTTGTTTGGCCCTCGTGCCTGTTTATTTTGTGTCTTTTAACTAATAAAAGTATTTTGTTTGAACTGCAAAAAAATAAATAAATAAATAAAATGGGGAATTTAACCCCATCCCTGTCATTATTTACAAGGGCACAGCCCTGCTCTGCCACAGGGGATAATTAATTCTGTGTTTGAATTTTAAAATGGTGCTATCTAAATCTGGTGATATGGAGCAGTATGTTTATTTTCTAATGCAGTACAAGTGACATTCGAAATAAGTAATTTTTGGTAGGAATAAACGTATAAAATGCATTCATGTCTTTACAAAATCATTTTCATTTTGGAATATTCTTTTAAAAACTGTAAACAGGAGCATGTTATCATTCATGTCTTGTTGTCAATGAGCATTGTGTTATTGTTAAACTTTGCTAAATGTGGACATCAGTACATACCTCTGAAAGAATCTGTACTTTAACAGTGTCATTGCTTGCAATTGCTGTACTAGCTACATGCTAAGGGTTGCATCCCCACCCGTATAATTTCATCTTAATTGTATATTAAGTAACACTATATACAGGGTCACCTTCAATTTTCACATTTTATTATTTAAAAAGCACAACAACGTCAGGTAGTAGTGATGTCAGACTGTTATCTTTGGGGTTCAATTTCTGTAAAACTAGGACCCACCCAAAAATATGAATACCTCGTTGGACTATGTGCATACAGAGCATAGTTACTTAATTTGTTATACTTTTTGAGATACAAAATGATATCTTAATCATTTCTAAAGAAAAAAGTAAAACAGCTGTTTTTTACGTCACTCTGTATCTCAAAAAGTATTCAACCAAATGCCACCCCGTTCACAGGGTTTGTTCAGCCTGCCAATCCGACCACACGTAAACATTGTCATGCATATTGGTGGAGTTTTACCCCCCTTTTGAGCTGGTTGTAAAAGCAACTTTAAACAGGAACTTTGTTCAAACCTTAACTACGTCTATGCAACCGCGTAGTCATCATAATACAAAAATTACATTTATTGAATAGAATTACATTACAAACTTTTTTGTAGATATTCTGCCTCTCCAATTCATATACTGTTTTTTTCATAACATGTTCTTAATACTTAAGAAAAAAGGTTTATTCAGAAGCTAAATACTTTGAAAAAAACTACTAGATATGAGCAATACTTCAGAACCACCTACATCAAACATCACCTACACATACTGTATATAGACAACAAATACCATTACAAGCATTTAAACAACAATACAATTCTAAGCTATGCACTGCAAATTCAATAAATCATACAGTTACCTTCCTTTATGACTTGGAAGGATGTGCAAAAGTCTCTTTTCATGAACTAAAGCAGTCCTATGAATATGAAAGAAGAATACCAATCCTGCGATGGTCGGTGCTCCGCGGTCCAGCCTGGAGGGATGCAAAGAGAAGCCCAGCGTTTACACCTTGCTCCAGGGGTTTAGCCATGAAGAAGCCAAGTCACAGTCCTGCCTTTGTAGCGCTGAAACAGTCGTTTCCTTCTGGTTTTAATCAAAAGCAGTGTTTCCGGGTAGTTTCCAAGTAAAGGCATTAGATACTGTGGTAATGCAGACACTAAATGGTAAACTTTCAGTGACCTATATAGAACTTTCAGATTGGTATTTTTTTTTTTAATATAGGGCACATTTTTTTAGTTCTGTGACCTGCCCCTAGATTGAAACAAAGGCAATTAAGTCCTGCAAGCCCCATGTGTCCCCATCAGTTGATGTCTATTGCTTAATTCATGCTTACCGTCTCAGTCAGTGGAATCTTTTGAAAGCAACATCTCCCACAAGTATCTCTCTCTTACCAGCAAGGCTGTAAAATAATGTCTCCCTCATTCGAACGAGTTAAAAGTTCATTTGAAACTGATGTCTCTGACCGGAATGTTATCCTTTTGTCTGTTTCAAAGTATAAACACAGCCTGTGAAATAAACACTTCTGAGGTGTGTTTGTGAAAGAATATTTATTATAAATGTTTTTATATAGAAGATGTTTGTTAAGAAAGGATGTTAAATTCTAAATAGTTTTTTAAATCACATTAATCTCTTCAGTGACAGGGTTTGTGTCTTGTGAGAACTTTATGTTTTTAAAGTGTCCCACCAGTTTAAATCTTTCCCAACATTCAGGGTTTCACTGCCCTGTGAATTCGTTGGTGTGTTTTAAGGCTCCATGTTCGAGTGAAACTCCTCCCACATTCATTACATTGGTAAGGTTTCTCTCCTGTGTGAATTCGTTGGTGTTTTTTAAGACTTCCTAATTCAGTAAAGCGCTTCCCACAATAATTACATTGGTGTGGTTTCTCTCCTGTGTGAATTAGCTGATGATTTTTAAGATGTTCCAATCGAGAGAACCTCTTCTCACATTCATTACAGTGGTAGCGTTTCTCTCCTGTGTGAATGCGCTGGTGGATTTTAAGCTGTAATAAACGATTGAAACTCTTCCCACAATCAGCACAGGGAAATGGAGTCCCTCCTGTGTCATTCCCTTTAGGAGCTAGAGGAAAAAAAGAGAAAAGTGACAAAGGTTATTGTAAAGCATTCTTACACATTCACTGTTCTGTAGGGAGCTCAATGTTTCTTGTTTTGTATAATTACCTCCAAATCCCAGTTCACATTCAGGTGGACAATCATCACACAGTCTGGACCCCAGCTGGTTGTTCTCCTCAAGTGTACAGACATTATTTTCAGTAGGAACTTCCTCTGCGATGGGGACACATTCCTGTTCTATGAATTCCTCTTTAATAGGAACATATTCCAATCGAGGGACCTCTTCATCTTTAACACATGTCAGCTCTGTACCCTGCTTTAGACTTGCACACCACTCCTGGTCAAAGGACTCCTCTTGTGTGTAAACTGCTTCTATCCTTGACCTCTGTGCTTCAGATTTATGCATAGCATGGCTCTCTTTGGGATCTGTGTGAAAGAAAAAAAATTGTACAACTTTATAACTCTTACTTACTAGCCAGGTTCCTTTCAAAGCAAGTCCCTTGTCAGAATTCTATTAAGAGATGTCATTGGATCATTCCACTGGAACAATTTAAGAGGAGTTTTGTTTAATGATTTACCCTCACAGGAGCAAACCCCAATACAGTGAGTGTCCTCTAATAACACAACCAAGTGAATACACTCTTTACACCCAGGAGCTTGACAGTGGAAGTGGACAGCGAGCTACCAGGAAGACAAAGGCCAGCCCTGCAGGTGTCTGCTTGAGCTCACTGGGCACCTGACCAATAGATACAAATCATGAATGATGGCCTCTAGAGACTTCTACTTTTCCAAACACTACAGGATGGGGGCTGGGAATGAGGCTGGATCCAACATTGCTTCTGAAGTATTTGAGGTGGAGGGATGATCAATGTCTCAAATTGAAGCTGAAATAAAACATTTTAAATAACCCCCATTTGTGTTATATTGTTGTGTTATTAAATAAAATATATACTACAACCCCTATCAACCTCCTGGTTATTTGCCTTGATTAGGGATTGTATCAAAGTAAACCCTCTAAATTATTTCTATCGTTAGACTGGAATTTTAAAACCATTTTCTGTAGAACTGACCCTTATACCTTTCATTACAAAAAAATATTCTAATATATTCATGGCTAATGTATCTAAAATTCAAAATAAAGTATTTTTTAAAACAACGTAACAAAACCTAATCCAGTAGGTGCCGTATAACCAGTGTGGTAAAATACATGGAATGTACAGAGGGAAGTACATTGGTCCTGCATAACCCAAGAAAATGTAGTCCTACCATTTAAAATACTGTGAAACGACTTGATTTCCTAGAACGCCTCAACAAACAGGTAAAGAGCTGATAGTTAAAACTTCACCTGCCTGGAGGTTTCAACTCAAGTACCTTGAAATTTTCTCAATACTGAATGGTACTGCAGTTGCAATTAAACTAAAAGGTAGAATATCCTGATTAACCAATTATTATTTTTCCCCATTATTTAATATATACTTTCTGTAACAGTTAGGGACTGATAATCTGCTGGTTAATGATATAATAGCACACAGTAATTCTTAAAATGCAGCCACGCCTAATCAGAGTGGAAATCCATCCAATCAAAATCATGCATGTGTATAAGTGGATGATAAGTATACAATAAAGCCCGACAGGGTGTCCAGATATCGTCTAGTATATGGATGCCTCAGGGCGTTGT